>LOND01000924.1:24642-37866 GCA_014220965.1 Paragonimus kellicotti | reverse complement strand
TTCCACCCTTGAAAATGGTTGTTAGCACGGATTAATACTACAAAAACTAGATGTTTTTTTCATATTGGAACACCGGACCGTAGTTTACCGACCTCGGATCAGAATGAATTCGAAGTTGAGTTCATTTAATGTCTCCTTACACGGTTACTAAAAATAAGGACAAGGTCTTTTAAAGTTAAGTTGAATGTTATCCTGAAACTGCCCTCTCATTACTCCATGGGTAATCTTTCGAATACTCTTGTCTTACTTGAAATTGCGGTAAAAGTTATAGCATACTTATCGACGGGTTATCGAAGATGCTGACTTCCAAAGATGAGAAAATACTGGCACATGGTCGAAGCCTTTTTGTTCAAATTGTCTTTACAGTTACCTCGTTTCATAAGGACGCACTACACTAAGTGCTCGTTGCCGTCTATGTTCGGCGTATGTATCAGTAACAACAACACCTCATCGGGTGATGCCAACACTTGACTTCCAGGGTTGAATTACTACATTTAAGTGTTTAGTAATACACGTTTGTGAGTATTTCCCAGGTTACCCCATCAGTCCGCATGGATGCGCCATAAGTGTCTCATGGACTCCAATTGAAATTCACACAATCGTGACTGAGTAGTCGCGCTGCATTCAACGAAGATTCCTAGTCAACATTGGAGAAGAATTAGAGATTTCGGTGGTTGAAAGCTGAACATTCCTTGAGGTGACCGTACAACCTGAACATCACTCGAGTACATTTGAGTGCGTTGACCCCGCCATGTGACACTGCAGTAGCCATCGACAAGATCACCTCGAAAGTACACGATCTGGGTTTCATTCATGGTCGGCACTAAAATGTGCACTGACAGCGAAGCTCAAAACTTTTGCCAACTGCAAAAGTTAGTCCGAAATCACCTGTGTGCTGTTTGTTTTTTCCCTAATTTTTGAACGTGATCTTAACAAGTTTCTTGTGTTCTTAATCATCTTCTCTTTGTTGAAAACCAGAACCATTAATAATGTAGGGGATTCCAGCCCAGGCACATATACCTCGGTACTCAAAAGCATATACATTATTTGCGCAAAAGAAAAATACTCACTGGTGTTTCCATCATTTGTTCATTCTCTTCTTATTTGTTTCCCGTTTTTCAGGATGCATTTCTGGTATGCGAATCTCTTGAGACAAGCATTCAAAAGGTCTACGGCACTGAATTCACCAAACCCGAAACACTGAAAAATCCACCTGTATTCATGGGCGAGTCGCTGAACGGTCTGGCATTATCCCCAAATCATCGAATGTTCGCCGTTGGAGCTACCGCGCTCTGGTCGTTTACAGATCACGGTGACCAATCTGACGGATATGAGCGGTGTGTAACAGTGTTGGATAGAATTTTAGACTCAACTGGTTGTGCGTCATACGTAAGGATGCTGTGCGCACGGTCGGCTGTTAAACGCTTAGTTGCCACGACTGAGTGAATCGTGCGTCTGTGGGAGTACAGTCGTCCAAGTCCGGTTGGCCAATTGAGTTCTTAGGTTTGCATAGGTTGCTTATGCTGTTTACGATTACCCCTGTCGTTGATTACAGTCACGCACTTACGAATCGGGTGGCGCGCGGGGCGTTTGATTGATTTTTCCAATTGCAATTTTAACCATGACTGAACGACCAGAATTAATCATATGCATTTGAAATAAGTTTTGTAAAACCGTTACAGAAACGTCCGAGAAGTGATTCGCAAACAATCTCTAGTAATCTTTCTATACTTTTCTTAGTTGCTGCGAACAAATAGGAATTTAACTATAAAACCACAAAGCTAAACTGCGCATACGGTATAGCATCTTACTAGGATGATATTGAACAGCATGATCACCTCACCCGTGTGTACTGTAGAGATGAATGGATGGTTAGTCAATAGATTAATATTTCATTATCAAACGAACAACTTAATAGATAACAGATTAAACCGAACTTGTCTTCTGATACTATGGCGAGCTATCTGGAAAAGACTCAGATGTGAAAAGCATGAATTTCGGCTGAACTCAAACCACTGACGGAAGCAACATGCCCGAACATTGCAAGCACTCCAGAAAGTTGTGTGCTACTCGTGAGTAGTTAGGAAGATGCATGTGATCAGTTGCTGAAGTAACTGAGGGGAAGTACAATAACAAAAACTGAGTACACTACCGCAGGAAATTATGATCTCATGCCTAAACTTATTACTGGCAATCGTGGCGTCCCGAGACTATTCGTATGTGCAGATGAATGTTTGCGATCGAGGTGTGGCGGATTTGAAACATAAGCTCGTAACGAAAGTTGGTGTGGTTCCACTAACGCAAACTTAGGCACATTGAGGCGGGTGAACCTAGACTGACTCCAACCTGTGGCAGCCGGCTGCTGAATGAAATAATACGCAAATTCCGAGAAGTGTTCTCTGCGGATCAAGACTCGTAGGGCTATTGTGATCGAATTGAACATGAAATTTCCATTGGGTCGAAGCGATTTTGACCACTCGGTCCCAGAAAAATTTCAGTACACTTGCAGCCGAAGACCGAACAGCGTGTGAAAGACAGGTGATGAAATAAACCGTCGAGGAGGCGGATAACCCATCCAATTCCCTAGTCTTGCTGGTGTAGAAGACCAGTAAGGAAGACTGACTTTGTGTTGGTTTCGGAAGACGGAAACGAGATTACCATCAATAAAGTCATGACGGCTCCAGTGGTGTCAGAAATTTTCGATAAGTTGTAGAACGACACAATATTCACAGTTTTGGACATGCGGTCAGGATATCGGCAAGTGTCAGTCAAGCAGTCAGATGGTGACAAAACAGCTTTCACGGTTGGAAAAACACATATCACTTCAAATGTATACCGTTCAGGCTGTAAGACGTAACAGGATCCGAATCTAGAAATTCCTAGTAAAACAGAGAGAACTGCATGAAGTAATTGAAAATCGTGACGCAGTTTATTTGACTAAGAATGGGGAATACTGGTGTAGTGAGTAGGAGCGATCATGCTATACTAACACCACTGCTATTCAGTAGTGGAACCAGAGCATATATTTTGACATCGAAGTAGCCGCAGGAAAAATACAAGAAGAAACATTGGAGTGCAGCATCGCATGAAATGGTTCTTGGTACGTAAGGGAACGTAAAGGAACTGAGCGTTGACGTCTGTGGCAGCCGTGACGGTCTGGGCCGAGTACCGTATGCAGATGAGTGTTTTCGTTTGTTGTCTTGTTGAAACGCATAACCCACGTGTTGCTTTCCTGAATAAACAATCCTTGTGCCATCCGCGTTTTGGATCACAACACTAGCATCGTGTTCACGAGTACAAAGTATCTAAATGGTATGGTCAGAAAAGAATACAAGCCACATGTGTCAATGTCACAAGTACCGGTAGGCGTATCGTTACAAAAACGGAGAATGTCCACGCAACTTTTGCTGTGCCTGGAACCACCTTTGCGGGGAGAAAGATGTGGTGGGAGTGAGCGGTCACATTATACTACTCGTCAGTAGTCAGGTAGAGGCACGTATTCGGGTAGTGGATTCGCCGGAGAAAATACAAGAAACATTCATATGCACTCCTGCAAGAAACGTTTTTCATATTTGATTTGGCTGGTGATAACAACAACGTCCCGGGATTATCGTTTTATACGAATAAGTGCTTGTATTCATGGTATTGTTGAAATGTATACAACCTCCGTGCCACCTGCGCTGTTGCCTTACAACACTAGCGTTATTGTGAAGCCAAGCCATGAGCTCAGAAATGTCAGTTCTGGACCCAATTAACGGTCCAGTTCATTGTATCATGGAGATTCCACCAATTTTTCCAGGGGATCGTCTGTCCAAACGCAACAGAAATTCTGCGAGCTGAACTGCGAAACCTCATACAGAACACAGAGTTTTCAGACGTTACACTTCTAACTCAAGAGACCTGTCAAGTTACTCATCAGCAATACGACTTAACAATCGCCAGTATGGTTAATATGTGAAACTGCAGACCTATCTTCTCTGAACTAAACACTACTGGAATGTGATGTTGTTATAGCTAACTTCAAGATTTTCACTTAGTGATAACTTACGTGGGACCCCATCGCAAAATTTCTGGATTTCAAATGGATCCGAACTAGTAACAGAAATAGAATGTCCAAACGCGACAATTACTTTATCAGCTGACCTAAAAAGCCACTCCGGGAGCTAAGAACTTTAACGTTTGGGCCCAATTACAGTCCTTACCCACTGTATCATATGGATCCACTAAATGATCCAGCGGAATTTCTTGAACGGTTCCTGCCGGAATCCACCAACTCTACCGTTGGGAATTAAAACGGTGTTGTTCATCTGCCGCACCATTCATAAGTATTGTACTTAGCGATAAGTCTTCATAGGTTTCAACTGTTGAATATCATAATCGGGTAAATATTCTGAGCTTTGCTTTTTACAATACTCCAGTTGTTGGACGATGCAGCCATTAAATATCGTAACTGTGTGGCCGCTTGTTGCACATACGAAAATATCCGGTATACTTGAACCCATGTCAGCCATGCTGCCCAGAACCGGCAGATATGTGAAGACGTTTACTGATTCATCCTTTCTTCCAGTTATGATGACCAGTTGGACGGTGCTGTCACCGGTGTCGTCGTTTACCACAATAACCACCAGCGCTATACTAGTACAAAATATTACTAAAACTGAAAGTGATTCCAAAACGGGATAATATAAAGTTAAATTAACGAACCGTAGATGCTGTGGATGCAAGCACGTCACTGACTGCAGCATGCTGCCACCTCGGACAACGTTTCTAACTGGCGACTTGAGCAAGCATGAGATCCTAACCAAGCTGGCCACAGTTATTCAGTTTACACAACGGAACGGTAAGGACCTTTTTCGTGATGATGTCGCTGTTTGATCATCTCGCGATGACACTCTGCTAAGTCGCACTGCATAACGATGATAGACACAAACCCGAGTTACATAGGTCAATAAATGTCATCAAAGTGAGGTTTGCCTGATGACCCGTTAAAATGTTTAGAGAATGTAGCTACTGCGATTCGTTTCCATGCTTATTTGAGTCCTCAATCATCGCAACTTTCCTAACCTCATTGATTCTGTATATATCAGTCATACCCTTGTTTGTTCTGTTTATTTTGCCAGTTTTTGTAACTTTACTCGATAATAATTAAAACCTGTTTGCTAGACCCTGAAGGCTCAGTGAAACTTCAAACACTGACCCAGCACTCACCAACCTACGATGACAACTACTACAACTTATTGCCTGAATTCTCACTGCTTGCTTTTAAATCTCATTTACTCAAGCGCACGTTGTAATATTCTGTCCGAACTCGTTGTAGGTCAATTTTTACCTCCACTATCATCATAATTCCTGTGAAAGAATACAGTCGTCTAGAGCACAAAATCTGGACATCTTCAAACGACCGGCGAACAATGCTGGATCATACTGAGTCTTTCAGGTTCTCCTATTCCCGAATACTCTCCGAGGCTTGTAGTGTTCAACCATCAAAAGCCAAATGTCCTCTGTTAGCAAACATGTGTTTCAACTCCAACTCACGCTTTCTTGTAACGATCAGCAGTTGTCGTTTATCAATCGTTGGAATCTGGTGTACACGACAACGCACGTTGTTAGCGCACTTATCTACGAACGGTTTCGTGAATCAGGTGAGTGGCTGCTCAGTTGCCTTATCCATCATATATGTACTGTCTTTCTTTGGGACAGTTTAATTTATTGTCTCATCACTCCAAAATGATATTTGTTTTCGCATAATGATGAATGGTGCTAAACTGTTCAATTCCGGTTGCTGGCTGTATGTGTACTCTTACAACGAAGCTTTTTGTCGTAAACTTAACGTTGTAGTATTTAGTCTACTTTGCCCTGAACTCGACACGCCACGATCTCTTTCCTACGTGTTTCAACTCACCGGGTGGAGATGGTCTGAATGAGACGCTCAAACGAGTTACACAACGATAAAATCTGCTTGCATAACTACAAAAATACAACAGAGATTGGCTGGTCTAGAAAGTGGTCAAAAAGTCGCCATCGCCTCTTTGGAACAAACCATAACTCGATCATGTGCTACGGATGAAAAAGCGTCATCCATCATATCCAGTACTCTTTCCCACTGTCCAAGCCACTGGAAGAAAGGTGCAGGATGAAGGAATAAAGATTTGACGTAGGGAACTGAAGAGAGCTGTCGATAGGCTGGTCACTGTAGGTCGTGCTCGTCTCCGAGGTTGTGACCCTTGTGACCTACAAAGGCTATGGTTGGATACGTTAAAAGATGAAGAACATTGAGGGATAGGGCCGCTAATCAGATTCGGTGGTGTGGATTTCCGTACCTTTTTCGCTGAGTAATCTGGAAAATGAAAGTGGGAAATGGAAATCGGAGACAGGTTGTCTTGTAAATATTGCCCTACTCCCATATATAATCTTGTAGTTTGTTTTTAAGGGGTAGACGTCTTGGTGTAGGACGGTTGAACGTAGACTTCAATGGCTTTACTAGAAATTAAGTCCTATCCCTGACTCGTTTTTGCTTATTAATTTTCGTACTTGTGTAGAAGTTGGACATCAGTGCCAACCATTGAAATACTTTTGTTGATAGTGATAAGAAAGAGGACTGAATCTGTCACTGCTTATGTCCACTCCATATGTGTCATGATGCATCTGACTTTTGACGGCCTCTAAATTGCTGACACGCATTTTTGCAGATTACCTGCTCTTCGATCGTCCCTAGCGAGTTTGTTACTGTCGGATGTGGGATAAACGTTACTGATCGAATAGAGTTCACAAATCCAAAACCGTTGGGCCAGTTACTCTTCTGGAACATGCTCGGGGCAGATTGTCTGACCTATCAGAGTCCTGGAAACACCTCCGATAACCGGAACCAGTGTCCTGAGGAATTGTCTGCAGTCGTTTACTTAGCCTATCCGGCATCTCAGGATCACTGTTCAACGCTCTCCTTTCGCGGGGGTTCGGTTGTTCAGGAACTACTGGCAGTTTCAAGCATTCGAGGCGTGATTACCCTCTGGGATCCACGATCACGCAGTCAACTGTTCTTCACGTTACCAGAGCAAGAAGAGGTATGTTTGACAGATTATTTCTTGTTTGGATGAGTTCACAATCCAGTCTGTTACATAGACGAGACTTTTAGATCGACGTTTCCGGAATGAACTTCAAGGTTTCAAGTTCGTCTATATCAAGTGTTTGACCTACGGTTTGCCACTACGAATCTCTTGAAATTCTTTCTTACCTAATATCTCCTTGTTTATTATAGATTGGAGTACTCTCGGTGTGCGGTCCAAGCGGACTTGTCAGCGGTTCTGCCAGCGGCTGCCTACGACTCTGGCGAATCGAATTACCTGGAGACCCGGAACGAGATTTGTTTGAACACATTGATCACGGCAATCTTTCGATGTCAAATGTCAGCTTGCGTTTGGTCAAAGAGCTATCTCGGTTAGAGGGCACGTCTGAAAGTTATCCAATCACGGTAGCCTTTTTCGATCTCGAGGGTCAAATGGGTGTCGTTGGAACCGGCGACTCAACTCTATGGTGGGTTTCATTGTTGCATGTGTACATTCCTCTAAAGTATGACAACCCTTAAAACATAGCTCTATGATTAATCTTGCATATTGTTTGTGGTCTAAGGGCTCCATAAGGTTACGTACAATAAATACAACCATAAAAACATACATGAGAAGATGAACAGCAGAATATGAGTTACAATCACGAGAACGATTGTCACAGGTTACCTCTCATTTATGTGAGTTTCTTTACCTTTCAAGCAGCATGCTGTTCTAGACTGTGACTGGACCTATATGATATTAACACTAGTCTCTTTCTTATGTATCTTTGGAATATAAGTCAACCTGATTGAATATGTCTAATCATGGCACGTCATTTGGCTTGAAATTAAAGTGTGAGACTCTTGTTAATTATTTTGGTAGCGCACATACCATTTGCTACATAAATGTAAATTCCCTCATTTTAGTAAATGTCGTTTTTGTGGCCTTGAATGATATCAGCTATTTTTAAATTAGTTCAGCTCACGATTAGTATAGAATCAGTTCATTCCTGGTGGATGATACCTTTTTTTCTTTGAAACTTTGCTTCTGTTTAGCGCCTTCTCATCGATTTTGATGGGTACAGTCGAAGACCACTATCGTTATCTTGCTTAACTGGTTGGGAATTACAAAATTGCGTTCCAAATTCCTGGAAATGCTGTTGCGGTTGAATATAAAGACGCTAACTGGAGTGAAATTAAATATCAGAAATCAAACTTCGCACGTAATTCACAGTGTTTCAAGCTGTTCTGGCGAATGCCATATGAGAAAAATTACCTGATCTCTGGTGCTTGGATTAGTGGTTGCAAACTGAAATGATAGTTTCGATCAATCATGTGACGCACAAAACGGAACTCTTTAAACTACTACATAATCCAGACAGGTGACTATCACTAATGGCTCCCGTTCCGCTCTATGAAGAGATTGACTAGCAGTTGACCGAGGCGATGTTAACTAAAATACTAGCTTGTCTTTAGGTGTTCATAACTAGTTCGTGTTGACGCCTTCACTGCCCTGTTAGATCAGCAGAATGACCAAACGAAGAAGAGACAATGAGCGTTTACCTGCGTGTTAATGATCGTCATGACTTCATCTAACTTCAACCGTGAAGACCCTCTGTTTTTACGTAAGAGCTTACGCGAGTCGAAATTACAAAGAATACACAGATGGCAAACATTCTACGAATTTCAGCTCTTTATTAATCTGTCAACCGTACTGAAGAGAACTCGTTGTTTCATACTTTAACGCTGTAATGGATATGCTCCTAAATCTTGTGAGCTTTTATGTCTGAATTGTGTGAACTCTGCAATGAGTTCAGTGTATCTGAGAGACTTTAACTGTCATACAAAACTTTCCGTTTGCAAGTGATTCGATCTATGGGTTTTGTCTCTTAATGTCAGACAAGCCTAGGGGGAACAGCAGGCGCAATCAAACAGAGGTGATGTTTTGTTGTTCACTAGAATACTCCTTCATTGTTTGAAGCTTCGAAAGAAGTTGTGAAGGTTGAATCTGCTGATAAATTATTCCACTACGGTTGCTGATACATAATAAACAAAAGCAGGAGCCGACAGATCTCACCTTTGTTGCACACTAATGCAAATAAGAATCATACATGTATACTATGTTGCAACGCAGCGTTTGAACAGCATTAAAACGTTACTGAATCTAGATGTGTTTTGTATCAGCGGCTAGCAGCTTCACAGGAAATAGATCTGGCGCCAGAAGGTCATACAACCGACGTCTGATTGCCATAGAAGTAAGTGATCAGTGTATACTGCGGAGCATGTCTTGTAAGCACGTGAATCGAAAACCGAAGTCTGAATTCGGTTATTCTAGCGGCTAGAACCTTTACTAGTTCGACCTAAGTGAAAGGGCGGTAATTTCCACTAATCAACAATACAGAAGTGGATCAGCACCAAACTTATGTATGAGTTCCCTTGGATAAAAAGCAAGCATATTTACATACTATGCAAATCAATTTTAGCACGCAGCCTTTGTTTATCAATATATCTTTCTGAAGAATGATTGCCCACTTCATACAACAAAACACCGAATAATTACCTTTTGGTTCAGTTACGGTTGAACCACTCCATCCATTGGATTGGAACGACGAGGACTGAGTCTTGTTGGTGTAAGGTTTTGTGATAGTATCACGATGCTGTAGCCACTTGCCTCTGTGCTCACAGTCGTATTCATGCTACTTACAGTGTTTATCAATCGTGAGAAAGTTTCAAAGGTTCTGTATATCTTCCTGTATTGTTTTGTAGCACTTGTTCCACTTGGCCTCATGTACGTTTTTTGACAATGAAAATCAACTCTAACATAAAGTTCCTCTCAGTCATATTTGCATCGTTTTTACCCTATCAGTTACTTCACTGTCATAATGTGTTCCAGGTACGTAAATTGGTCTGAAGTGGAACTGGCACCTTCTCGACTCTCTGAACACAGAACACAACTTGTGGATTCAGATGCATCAGCCAGTCGAACACGTTTGTTCAGTGGGCATGCATCCACAATTTATGATCTTCAGTGGTGGTTCCCGTCAGTGAGCCCAGTGGGGACGGTGTGTAGCCAAAAGAATATTGGTCTGACTAGTGAAGAGATGATTGTGACGTCTTCTGCAGATGGCAAGATTCGTGTGTGGGACTCTCAAACTCGTGAGCTGGTATCACAACTACAGGTGAGCTCAGCCATATTTACGTATTTAATCTATGCTCCAAAAAGGTTTACTTCACCTAACGCATATATTATTTGTGATGCCGTCGACCGCTAAACGGTTTGATATAAACTTCGGGTGTAACTGTTAATCATCCAAGTATAGCTATTAGCCGTAAAAGATTAAAGTTGGAGCATTGTAATTAATTCGTGTTCTTCATTTTTTTAAATCCAAGCTAAAGGGCATGTGACCAGCGGACCAGAAAAACAAGAGCAAGCACCAGCGAGCGCAAAAACAGATCAGATTGAGTGCTTGATCAAACGGATATTAATGTTTTGGTAAACGACTGTCTATCGTCAACATATTCTAAAAAATAATGTTTGTAGCATATAACATGTAACTGGTTACAGTTGACTCCATCAAAAATTGTAGTAGTGATCAAGACTTTTTGCAGTTGACCAGAATATAGACTGACTTAATTGCAGGATTAAAAGCGGGGATGGTCGTCGGGGCGGATGGTGTCACTTGACCAAACAAACAGCATTCAGGCTTAGCTAAGCATCTATGGCGTGTGCGATAAACTGTGCTCAATCTGTCGATATTTTCAGTCTTTGGACTCTTCATTTAATTTCCTCTTTCTCATCGCAGGTTACCTCGCACACCTTTGCTGACACTGATCACAGTTCTCCGACATGTTTTGCTGTGCTTAACTACAGTAAAACATCCTTCTGCGAACAGCATGAACGAACTGACGTTTGTGGATCTGGAGTTCACGTTAATTTTCACTGCACCGGCTGCCTTGCTGTTGGATTTACCAACACATGTGTTAAATTGTTTTGTTTGCATCGAGTAAGTTCTCGTTCCTTTGAAATTTGTCTTTCGATACGTAATTTCTGATGAGTAGTAGGGGATTTTTTTTCATATAGATTGAACATCACCCACAATTGATCGCAGCTGTCGCATTCCCATAGACTTTCCAGTCGGCCCCTTTCGAAAAGAAGCACTAGACTCGAGTTTCGCTCTCATTAGAGCTCGTCAGTAGTGCATATCCTTGCCACTGCCGGGACTAGAACTCCGGCCACGCTTTCATGAGGCAACCGTGTTGACCACTGCGCCATTGACCTCACATTAGGCACGACCGAATTATCATATGTGAACGCTCAACCACTTTCGCTTGTGAGTAATGATCAGGTTGCCCGATCGTCTCGAGAGGAGACACAGTTACTGTCTGTTAACTCCAATCGATGACCCCTCGACTAGGACTTCTCTCCAAGTTGAAAGAGACCGGCTGGAAAGTTTATAGGAATGCGACAGCTGCGATCAATTGTGGGTGATGTTTATTCAATACGTAATTTGTTGTTGCCAGTGTTAAAAGTGTTGCTCAACACAACTGTTTAGCCTACAGTTTTGCTTGGGGAAATCAAAATGTTAGATCCCCTGAATAAAAGCAAATAACCAAAGAAAACATTGGAGGCTGGTACGGTGATTTTGCCTAATCCGCACAACCATACTCGTGGAAACTAACAGTAATTAACAGAAAGTAACGGTATGTGGGTAAAACAAATTTGTTTAGGACGTCCAGTTTAAATTGGTTCTGTACATTTCTCTAGAGCAAACTAAACATCACTGTTAACTGTTCGTTATTTCCATATGTCTCAGTGAATGCAGTTCTTAATTACTTGTTAAGATATTCAAGGAAGCGACAGAACAAATGAGGCGACCAACGAGTTTAACGTGCTTTATGAACTTCACGCATGTGATGAGTTAAATACTGAACTAGCAGTCCAACGTATAAATGGCCCAACACTGATAAGTGATAGGGAATTTTTGCAGACATAATTTGAACACCACTTTCGAGCTGTATCTACCGAAATCCACTGCTACTAACGGTGCTCAAAACATTGCTCAATATGTTCGATTCGTTTGGTGATTTCGACTTAACGAGAAAACGAAGTTATGAGGTCGTCAGTTGTAGTTAGCGGGACAGTTACGGTGTATTTATAGACGACGATTGAGCAGTCTAATCAGTACTTGTAAAAAAAATGTGGCAGAATGCTTGTCTTCAATAATTTAGTCCTGTCTAATATAAGCTAAATGACGCGGGTGGTTTATGAAAGCTTGGTCGCAGTTCAGTTTTCAACCTCCTCATTGATATGCACTAAGAGCGAACTCTAACTAATGCCAAACTCAAGTCCAGGGCTCCTTCAGGAAAGTAAAGGTGAACGCAAAAGTTATAATCACTTGTGAATGATGTTCAACTTACTTACTTATCTACCTCCTACACAGAAGTTCTAATCAGATCTTACGTCTGAACCCCTTGCGAAGTACCAATCACTGAAGTACCTGAGAGGGCCACTAACACTGAGTTACCCTTCTTATGAAATTGTTATTGAAAAAGCCAGCGAGTTTATGAAGAAACACGTAAATGTTTCAAAAATTTGCCTGATGCAGTTAAACTGACCTCCGCTAACCGAAAAGCACCTAGATATTTTGTGAGCAACTTGAGGAACCCGGTTTGTTCTCGTTTTGGCAAAACATTGTAAAGTTGGTAAGATTCCTAGGTGCCTAAGTGCATAATTCTTTAAAAATCATTGTTTAAATGTCATACCCGAGATTTACTTCTTAAAGCAATTGTTTTAATTGGTCATAGTAATTGCTTTTTCATGGACCTTATCCTCAGCAGTGCGCAATCAGAAGCAAACGGCTTATTAGAGAATGGCCAAAAATTGGATTCGTGAACGAATTCAATTTATTCACGGCGTAATGGAAGCACTAGTTTTATTCACTTAAAAAGATTAACCTTTAACATCATTGCAGACAAGACTTTGTTACTGCTAGCAAAAATGTTAGAAATCTGTAGATAATCGTTTACTGCAAAAATGGAAATAATCCGAACGATATTGAACTTCATAATCGGCGCAATGAATCGTCTCACACTGTGACCAATTTTATGCTAGCCCCTCTGAAGCAGTGACAGAGTAGCTGTCACATGTAAAGCCTGGTTCGAGGTATTTATGTTGTATTCTG
>LOND01000923.1:106595-121835 GCA_014220965.1 Paragonimus kellicotti | reverse complement strand
AGATTGACAGATTCCTGCAAGCCACTAGTTGATACGTCAGGATTACTCTGACAAAGAAAGTTAACAGTTGCCGTCGTTGTTCACAGATAAACTTTTTTTTTATGAGGACTTGAAAATTGACAGAAAATCCCTTAAATAGTACTCGAAAACACAATGTATTAACAGGAATTTCTTGACTTATTCGACCTCAAATGAAGGTGATGAAACTGCTGCACCCAATAGAATAGACTACAGAAACAGCATAAAAAGAATATAATATATGACAGAACCAACTTCGAAGAAAAAGACAAGACCCTTTCTTGAAGTCTGAATTCATTTGACCGCTGAAACCACAATTCCCAGACGCTACGGTTCTGAGAACGACAAAGCGGTGCACCAGACTTGTTCCCTAGGTTTGAGCATCAGGCTAATTACAACACAATAAATGTGAAAACAGTAACCAGGATGAGTAGGAAAATCAGGTAGTAGAGAATATCAACTGTGCGATCACTGTTCCAAACTGTTGAGTTTGAGGTGATTATTGGTCATCTTCCGAGGGTAGAGATCAGGATTGCGCAATCAAAAAATAATGCCCACGGCAACGATCAACATTTTGAGTGGATTTCTTGGCACTCAGTGAACGATAGGAGAGACATCTCTCTTACCTGTTAGAAGATTGGAGTCAACCAAATGAGCAACGTGTGTATAAGAGACAGATCACGTAGGGTAGTGTTCACGTACTCTTGTAGTATGACAAATATTCAGCGCCATCGAACGAATGAATAAATAAAACAGATGGCTATAGAATAGGGAAGTTTGTCTTAGAGGTGTGACATGATAATGGGTTTTGAATGGCAACTCACACACAACAGCGCTTCAAATAGGTTGTTTCGACTGGTTTGCTACACTTACATTGGACAGCCTCGGCTATATGGTCTCCTTTGAAAGGAGGACTAGTGCTTCCTCGTGCACAAGGGTGGATTATTCAGTCTAATTACGACCGTTCCAGCTATGTCCATAATTCGGCATTCCACAATTTTCGACTGAATGCGTTTGACTCGGTAAATCGGACGACAAGATGAGGCCGGTTTGATGGTATGGTTCGAATCGATATGTCACAATTATGCTAGTACTCTTTCCAACGATTCCACCATTAACCCAAGCTGGAAGATGCCCGCACATATGTTCGGATGGGTGTTTGGTCGTACGACCCATGCTACTACATTCACCGGAACCAGTAACTAATTATATACAGAAAGGACTTCAGATACAGGCATTTTATCCTCCTATCATAGACATTTTACGTGTGGTTGGCGGACGTTATAATTTAAGGAACAACTTAGTCATTTTTAACTCAGCCCAGATTGACGTAGCACATATTAAAATCTTAACTCAGCAATTGACTTATCTTTCTAGATGTGTTCATTCAGTGTTGTGCTACTAGATTTGTTCAACGTAAGATTTAGAAAAAGGAAACCCTGAATGGCCAGTATATCCCTTCCAACAGCCTTGTTCTATTGACACAAAAAAGGAATCTTATAAACTGCTTGACTGATGGAACTGTGAAAATGTATATTCAGGACACAATTTCCAACAATTCATCGCTTATCCGCATGTTATTCTTGCAAAGTGGTTGCGCAGAGTGACTCGTAGACAGGGCTATGCAGCGTCATGAGAAGAAAGTCAGTGTACCTTTAGCAGGGAAGTAGGAAGTCAAGGTGGGTTGTATGACTATCGGTAGTTGGCATTTTTTAATTTCAAGTTGAACATCACCCACAATTGATCGCAGCTGTCGCATTCCCATAGACTTTCCAGTCGGCCCCTTTCGAAAAGAAGCACTAGACTCGAGTTTCGCTCTCATTAGAGCTCGTCAGTAGTGCATATCCTTGCCACTGCCGGGACTAGAACTCCGGCCATGCTTTTCATGAGGCAACCGTGTTTACCACTGCGTTCACATATGATAATTCGGTCGTGCCTAATGTGAGGTCAATGGCGCAGTGGTAAACACGGTTGCCTCATGAAAGCATGGCCGGAGTTCTAGTCCCGGCAGTGGCAAGGATATGCACTACTGACGAGCTCTAATGAGAGCGAAACTCGAGTCTAGTGCTTCTTTTCGAAAGGGGCCGACTGGATAGTCTATGGGAATGCGACAGCTGCGATCAATTGTGGGTGATGTTCAATCTGTATGAAAAACCAAAATCCCCTACTACTCATCAGTAACTTTTGTAAAAGCTAATTCTAGAGAACACCCTTAGTCAAACTAAGAATCCCTCTACCGTTAGATAAACCAAAAGCGCCCCTCTCAAGCAAGTCTGTAAGCCTGCGATGATATTTCCACTTCCTATCCTTTCAAGCGAAAATTTCGACAAAATGCTTCATCCACAAAACTGCACTTTGCACCAAAAAAAGACTGTTTGGATGTCGTGACAACAGTTCAGTGGAATTTTGAGCAACATTCCATCGAATGAAACACTCTGGTGTTCAAGATGCAGTGGTTACTGCGAGCAGCGTCGACGCCAAACGTTGAGAGTTGTTCAAAAGCTACGCTTGATGCGATCCTAGTCAGAACAGTCATCAGGCCCCACTATCTGGCGATGTAGATAGAAGTTGGTCTTTCTGTTCAAGCATTAAAAAATTTCCATAATTTGTCGTCAATTCAGTTAAGGTATACACAGTTGGAAGTACTATCATTTGGGTTGACATTCAAAACTTCAAAGAAACCTGACCAGTTGCAAACTTAGGTTCAGTTCAAAAATCTGTAACACCAACTAACAGAGCTATGCCCAAATTTACCAAAGACACGGGTTGGTTTCAAACTAAAATGATCGATATCTCACACCGGTTCGTAACCCTTCACTCCCCAAACGTCAATATCGTTAAACAATTAAACAGTTGGAATGGAGGCTGGACGTTGTTTTTCTCTCAAACCTCACAAGGGTTTTGGCAGTCAGCATGAATAAAGCAGATTTTGTATCAAAACTTATCAACTTGCCTGTAAAATGTTCGTAGCAAATTGAGCACGAATGAAATCAAACAGCCGGAGGGTTGTGTTTTAACATGATTCTAACAAACGAATTGAGAACACAACGTTACGAACAAGTTGCAATTTTCAGAGTTTCGACGACCTCGGGAAACTTTCTTTGTCAGTGTTGTACTCGAACGTATATTAAAAAACGAGCAGATGTCATATGGGGTTTACTCTGGCTAGGTCAGCTTGCGTTGAATCCAAACAGACTGGCGGGATCGGTTGCTCATTAAGTGTGATTGGGACTAAATGGTTTGCTTGTCGACGATCGTAAACTCAGGCAGGATCACAAGCTTGGTGACACTTTTGGTAAAAAAGTAAGGTTCAAGAAAGTCCCAAATTCCGCTCCTAAGCGGACACATCAATAAGGCTCAATATGGATAAATACAAACATCAAGGACATTTATGCTACAGATATGGGACTCGCCGAAATTATTCAGAAGTTGTGTCCCGTTGAGACCCAGAAAAAACTCGGTATGGATGGTTCTTGAAAATGCTCAACCCATATCGTGTATGCTTCAGTTTCCGTTGAGTAAAACATTGTTGCAAATTAGCCAAAACTCTGTAGAACACGTCTGTGAGTTGCAGTAAAATATGCACTTTTGACGTCGATTAGTTAGTCACGTTTGCACCTGTGATTGAGACTCGAGCTCCTATGTACTTTTATTTCTCATCAGAATCCACTACTTCTGTCTTCCAACTGAGTACCTTAAAGATTTTTAATTACGTACCAAGAATATTCGGTTTCAGTTTGGTGGAGTTGTATACAAACAGATCGACGGTGTGCCAGTGGGCCCGACCTTGCATGACATGTCTAACGATGGTTGAAAGATTAAGTTCGAATTCGATTAGTTGCAGCGCTCCCTAGTTTTACTGTTGGTATTGATTTCAATCGACTTTACAGACGTCCGACGTGAACTTACATAAACAGTGCGGCTCACAATGCTAATTTGGGTCATTCAATACCACATGCACACGAGGAGGATGATAGTCACTGTTAAATTAGGTCCATACTAGTTCATATCTAGTTCGGCGCTAGCCTCAGCTCAAGTTGCGTCATATCTAACAGTGTAAGCTTCGTGATGTGATGCAACACAAAATTTGTGCTGTCATAAACCTTACTTCATTTAACTCGACGACGTGAGAACCACATATAATTTTGACCTTTCCGACGTGAGGTTATAAGCATCCGAAAATCACCTAAATTTGTAAAGCAGAGGTTACGACTACCAGCCAATTCAAACTAGTTCCAAATGAACCACCAGACTGAACTAGTCGACCTTGGTTGATCATGCGAAGGAATGTGTCACCTGTCCATATGGATAGAAATGGTGAGTCAACGAAGAATCTATCAGCTACATCAGTACCAGTATAACTCAGATACTTGGATGGCTGAATGCTGAGCACAAAACTGGCATGCGGATGAAACGCTGGTGTTCAGAGTGATTCCGTCGGAATGCCGGTGTCTCAAACCTTAGAGCGTATCAGTTGTTTGAAAGTTCTGCCTAATTGTCGTTTTCTCTCCAGTCAAACGTCTCTTGTGTGGGAGGCGACATTGAACACTAAGAAACTGAAGACAGGATCTTCAAAATATCATCTCAGTTCCAGAAGTACTTCATTTGGCGAACGGGCTGAGACCGTTTTTCCTGGAGAAGATAATCACATAGCCATGAAAGCCTATCGTTTTGAAGTAAGCTTTGCTGACGCATTCAAAGACGACTAGCATGCAACATAAATGAATGATGCACGGTGAATGTGCATTGAGAGTGTACAAACCAAAGGCAATACAATGGTTTGAAGTTTGTCTTCGCTCTGCTATCGTGTATGGATGGCAACATAGCTGCACGTAATTGGATCGTGGTGGTGGTCTATTATCGTAGTGACAAAACCCCGAACAGTGACCGAATTGGGTGTTCGTTTTGGAAGGGTGTTTTAGAAAAGAACGTTGTGCAACTGACAAGTCAAGAAAAACCAGCAGATGTGTCTGCTGACCTATGAGAAAGAGTGAGAATAGACATGAGCATATCGAGACAACCGTGACCACGTTTGATGGTACGTTCCAGCCTGAGCTGAAAAGTTTTGATTACTTATTAGTTAGCCCACTTGGGACTCTATTTTATGGGAACAAATTCCTCAATTGCTTGTTCCTAACTAGTAGGAGGTCAGTTATTTGGTAACCAAGCGGGTGAACAGTTTTGTGAGTTAGTTTCAGGCAAACGCTTATATGTCTATAGTTAATCAATAATTGATTTAAGATTACCAGACCTTCTGGTTAATCGTGAGCTCTGTAGCTCTTCCAATGAAATGTTCTATCTTAGATACGGAATACAGACCTGCATTGTTGTCCACGTGATGATGTGCAGTTGTTACAAATTGTAGACCTGACTTTAGAATCAAACGGTTCACAGATTCGGCTTACGAGAAGTAGTGTGGCCTGAACTTTTGGCCATCACTTTACAGGCTGATCTGCAAACTGTCACTCGAGATTCTTAGGCCACGTTGTTGATTGGACGCTATCCATAACTCAGTATAATTGCATTATCTCGGATGTTACGTTTTGATTTTCACGTCATTTTTGGTACTCCACTCTGTTCATGAAGGTAGCCTGACATTCGCATGGAAACTGTACTTCAACCCAAGGTGAAAAAATTGTATTCAAGCTAGTACGATTAACCATATGGCTACAACATCAAACTTGAAATCTCAACCGAAATTGATTTGCCCATTAGGTACTGAGTTAAATGAAGAGTAAACGATAATGAGTGCTTGGTTACAACGAAAACGTTACAAAGTATTACGTCCCATGAATGACTCGACAAACATTAACCCGCGTATCTGTTTTATTTTGATGGCACCTGTCAAGTCAGAAACCAGTTCACTGTAACAATTAATTTGTGCATTTGTTTAACACCTTTTGACAAGATAGAGGAATACAGCTAGATGATGTTTCAAATTGTACTTTCAGGAACTATGTTCAGTTGGTTAATGCAGACGGTGCCCAAGTTTCGTGTGTATTTGTTGAAGCTTGCTTTGGTTCCTTTCTTGTATGCTGTTGATTTGTTGAAGTGTGTTTTGTTTGCATGCATGCCGGTTGTTGAACTCTGATTGTTCAAGTCAAGTTGTAACCGGTATTTGATTCTGCTTCATAGTTTAAAATTGCATCTGTCTTCAGTTTCATCGAATTTACATTCCAAAACATGGCCAAATCGCTATATTCAGCTGATCAAGAAGATAGACTTCTTCCTGACGAACGGCTTTTTTGCGTTGTGCAGGTGATGTTAATTTACCCGTCTACTACACCTATATCAGATGCTTCATGAATTACATCTTTATGTTCATTGTTACCTTGTCACATCGATGGTAGTTTTCTATTGCCTGAAAAGTTGCTTCGTTTTTGAACGGTCCATTGAGTTGTACAAACCTTTAGGGCCACTCCACGTTTCCTATTGACCCATCAAACCATGCTGTCATCTACTGAGCGGCTCACTGTTTGTTAAATCCGCATCAACTTTGCTATTGGTGTAACAGTTAAACTGTCCTTGATATACCATTCAGTCAACTTATTGACCCTGTTTTCGGTCCGACTCTTGCGTTATTTCGGACCGCGTTGGTTACGTTTTTCGGTTTCCATTTGACACTATGCATCATTCAGCCCCTTTGTTCTGCACAGTTGAGGCTTTCGAGAGAAATTACAATTGAGGTTTGCTATATTTATCTTGTTTCTCATTATCCTATTTAGTACCATACTAGGTCATTGACATTACTGTTCTTCTCAACCATTGATAGGCGGACGGGCTGATCTACTAGTTTCATTTAAGGTATTTGGCAATAACCATTCATTCGACCATCATAGATCAGCTGTTTGTACTTCGCAGTTAGACTTGGTGCTATCGACGACGTGTTACCGATTCATCCCGTGATCGCACAGAATCAACATATATAAACATTAAAAACGATCGATTTCGATCAAGTAATGAAGAATCCAAAAATCCGCTCAACAATTAGGCTACATGATGACACGTTTCACTTGTTTGATCAGCTTTACCTGGTCGTTTAGGAGGATATATGCCGCATGTTGGTAACGCCCATTTGGGTGAAATTCCCATTGTGTGGACACACTGGCAAGAGATCTATACTGACTATATGCCACGTCTTGCTTGGTATGCTGGCGTCAGAGCGGCCGCGCACACCGAACCACTGTTAGTATGCGAAATGTGTAGGCAAACTATACTTTGGCAACTGGCTTCTAGAACAAATGCATGGTGAAAAACAGCCCAAAGATTACCAAACAGCAATACAAGATATTTTTAGCTATAACGTGAACACCGTACGTTGTATACAACATACATTCATGTTGCCTATTTTATGAACAGTCTGGTTAAAAACGAGTGCACAGTTGGATCGAGATCAGTGGCCGTTTTGTTTTCGTCTACCTGACGAAAAACTCAGTAATAAATATAAATCACATGGAGATCATAGGATGAAATAGTTTATTGCAAACTGTTCATCTCAGTGATCGTCATTAAAGCAGTGATAAGCTATGTCGATATAGCCATGTTACATCAACACTGTGCTAGAATGATGGTCCAGACATGTATACGCTAGAAGATGAAGTTGCAAGGATATACGTGAATCGCTTCTAATATCTTTCCTATTTTCTTTCTCTGAAAGACCATTCTGTAAACTAGCACGTGAACATAACGAACATAAAAGAGAGTCAGAGAATGTTTTACAAGCAGTTAGTCAAAGTGACCACCAGTAAGATAGAGGGCAACTGTTCCCACTCGCATCACCATCGAGGACACCAACAATAAAAAAGGTCCAGTAATTCAAACAAATCGGTCTAAGTAGTGAAACCTAGGTTAGTGAATAAATCTGGTAGACAAGGTGTGATTTTAATCAGGTCTCTTAAAAAACGGACCAAACAGTCTTAATTGTACAGGAGAACTATCCTGTTCAACCGGTTGTTGAGACTTATTCAGAAATCATTATTTTTCTTTAACAGTCCTGTCTTCAAAATCCCATAGAATTCATAAGAAATCAATTAAGCGAACAGCTGTTTTCAGAAGTTTGCACCAAGTTTTCACAAATATATAAGGTAAGTACGAGTTATATATGAAATTAAAAATCACAGAAGTGGTACGGATCACAGTCTACTGGAGGAGGATGGGAGTGTTGGTGAATGTGTGACACTGTCACACGCGCCTGTCATGAGACATGCGTTCGTCGGTGTCAAGTGGTTCACGCTTGCTTGGGTTTCAAGTGGCTGTGGAATAGTTGGCCAAGGGAGATGTAGGGTTTGCACGAACTGTTTTTGGGCACACAGACAAGGGTTGTAGAGTCTGATGGCAATACCTCGGCCGTTGATAACAGTCGCAACTGACAGCTCTGGAGTTAGCTTGACGAACCTCGTAGGTGACTCGGATAAGCTTCATCCGGATTTATTTGATAGTCAGCGTCAACTAAGTGGGAGTCGATTGTACTGGAAATGGGCCTTCTCGAATTGTCAAGACGCCCTTTCGGGATGTGGTAACGAATTCTCCTTGATAGCCGTCTTGTGGTCTTCCCAACGTAACCGGCTTGACAACAAGTGAGAGAGTAGATACAGAAAGACGAAGAGAACTTGGGCAAACTATCCTTAAGGCGTGGCACCAGTACCGGGCAGGTGTCGAACGACACGATAAGTCTTGTCGCAAGGTAGGCACTTTCGATCGTATCTGAAGGCCTACGGTTAATTATTTCACGGTTAACCTCATGCTTATATAAAAGACAGGTAAAAATAGACCTTTCTTCCGCTGTCTAAACGAGTTTACGTTTCGTATCGGAATGCAAATTGCTCGGATATACTTTACCAGATCCTGGGAAGTATCCGGTGCGCAGATCTCTTGCGCACTAAATTTCTCTCGTACTTCAGTGCGACGAAACGGTGAAAGTGTCTTTTTCTATGGATTAACCTTTGAGTTGTTCCATCCGATCGACGAAACAACGCGAAGTCTAAGAATGAAAGTCTGTTGTGATGTTTTAGCTCAATGGTGAACTTTATATTCGGGTGTGCTTTGTTGAACTCACCTAGTATGACCTGGGGATCATCATCGTTTGGAAAAAACGTCATCCACATAGCGTTTGCATTTAGTTCCGATGTGACTGAGTTCAGTGATCTTTAGATTTCGATTGACAACACTCCTGAGGAAGGCCACCCGAGGTGGTTGAAACGTAGAGTATTACAACTTGCTCATAACGTTGTGTTATTCTCAATCCATTTATCAATAACATGTTAAACACGACGCCCAAACTGTTTGACTTCATTCGTACTAAATTTGGTGCGGATATCTTACATCAGTAGTCTCTAGTTTGGCCATCAGTGTACCTGCAAGTAACCGACGTAGAGATAAACTCATTGCTACTCCATCCTTTTTGCCTGTATAAACCTCCATGAAATTGAACATTATAAGTGTAGAACAATAATGGTTCCTTCAATTTCCCCCCTGTAATTCCGACATCAACTTGATGTTCTCGATATAGGTACAGAGACAGTTAACTTTTGACAATTGGCTTTTGAAAAACATCTTCCCAGTGCATCCTGAGAGCATAGACTTTTAAACTTATGTTGTGCATCTGATCGAACTCCATGAGCTGAATATCTAAGACCAGCGCCCCACTGAGATACTTATGTCGTCGTTGTCTATAGTAACAGAGAAATTAAAAAAAACAAGTTTTACACGTTGTGCTAGCGTTTTTCAACGCGGGTGACACTAGTTTCTAAGGACAAGTCACTCTCACAGGGAGAGAGAGTGACATACAACAGAGGAGTCAACAGTGACGGTTGGAATCAAACCTTATTATTCCAACATTACTAAACTATCATGATCTGGCAAGCAACAGATTACGCTGTCGGTACAAAGGGAGGGGGGAGACGGATCGACTAAATACCGGTTCTATTAGACAGCCCTTGTTCGGTCGGTGTGTCAATCTAAGATAAACCAACCGCAGTTCCCACATGACTGGTTAAACAGGTATCGAGTAAGAGTCGTGGGAATCAGGACATGGAATTTCCTACTCTGTTCTAATATTGCCCTTTCATCTTCTTGTCCCGTTGAAAGAAAATTTGCTGTGGTGATGAATCGAAACCGTTTGAACATTCCTATTCAACATTACTTGAAATTGTTACTACCTAAGTTGATTTCTGGTTTGTTACCGTTAGTTGTAAACCATCAGGCTACAGAATCTCACTAGCACCATATACTGAACACCACTTCGTACACTTGGCCCTTACTACGTGTGTTGCTGAAACAGTAATAATTTACTATGTTATATGGTTAATTATCTCATGGAAATGTAAGCAAAGAAAAGAAAGTATGACGTACATACCGTAGAACCTGACAACTTACAGTCTGACTGGGCAGCGATTCGTGGTCTCGTCATCCAATTATTCTTACACTAGAAACTATTTCGTTCCAATGAACAACAAAACCGATTGTCCAATTAGGCAGTTTCCACCATATGAAAGTCCTTGACACTTCGATTTAAAAAAATGTTTTAAAACTTCATCAGGTAATTGAAAAGGGGCTTCTGATTAAGAGGTTCGCAGGAGCAGTGGATGGTACGTAACACTAGTTTACACTGTCTCATTATGAATAGCAATTTGTGGTAGAGAGGAAGCAGGAGGAACTCGAACAAGTTCACATTACAGAACGTTGCTAAAATAGGTGTGAATTATATTACACTGTTTGAGATTATTTTTCATCTAGCCTACCACAATCGCAGTGGAACATCGTTTGTGAGGGTATACTTTCATAAAGCACCAAATGTTTAGAAGCTGCCTCACAGACGAGTGATGAGGTGACTACCAATGCTAACATGTTCCGACTTCTTTGAGCAAAGCTGGTTGGGGCTGCCGGTGAAATTGGGAAGTCACTACAGATGTTGCTAGTCGGAAAAACACACTTTGCTATAAAACATTGCAGTCGACGATGTTCAGTAGAAAACTCTGAATGGCCTCACAGAACTTTCCCTTGGGAAAAGGTTGTGAACACAGAATAGTTCGGTAATATCGCCTCTGACCGATCGAAAGTTGTCCCCTGGTTTTTTTTTAGTTTTCACGTCTGTCTGATCGTACGTCCGGTTTGCCAAAAAGTTGTTTGATTGAAACACGTGTTCTGTCACCTGACACAAGGTTATCCAACACCTGTATTGTCTATAAGGCGATCGTATTCATGCTCGGTAAGCTAATTAAGGTAGTCAGGGTAACGTTGAAGCTACCCGCTCATACCGTACCCGTTTGTCAATCGAAGGTAACCACACCTTAAGCAAGCGAATAGAGTTATTGTAACCTTACTGCGGCCAGGTGTGCCTAATGGTCTAGAAGCCTATGTGCATTCCTGCTATAAAGTGTGCAATCCCATGTAGTTCGAACTCGGAGATCAAAGCGTTCGTTGAGACTACCACCTTGTTTGCTTTGAAAATTACGAAAAATAGCCGAAGCATCAGATGAAAACGTTCATTAACACAACCACACGATCATTAATCTAGCAGAAATCGAGGTGCCTGCATGCACTATGAGTAGAAGAAACAAACTCCAGGGATAGCGCACAGAACATTACAACAAATGTCCCTAGGTTTCCAGAGTTCACGCAGAGATCAACCGTAAAAAGACTGTGTGGAAACACGCGATCGCATGTCGGTCTATTTTCTTGTGAACCAGCCCGTTTCACCAAAAGCTTTGGCGGTCTCGTTCGTTCCTCCCTCGGTTTAGCAGAGTGGGAACGATTAGGCTATTAGGTATATTACTGGTGAGTAGTCGGGGATTTGGTTAATTTCAAGTTGAACATCACTCACAATTGATCGCAGCTGTCGCATTCAGATAGACTTTCCAGTCAGCCTCTTTCGAAAAGAAGCACTAGACTCGAGTTTCGCTCTCATTAGAGCTCGTCAGTAGTGCATATCCTTGCCACGCCTGGGGTTAGAACTCACAGCGAGTGGTTGAGCGTTCACATATGATAATTCGGTCGTGCCTAATGTGAGGTCAATGGCGCAGTGGTAAACACGGTTGCCTCATGAAAGCGTGGCCGGAGTTCTAGTCCCGGCAGTGGCAAGGATATGCACTACTGACGAGCTCTAATGAGAGCGAAACTCGAGTCTAGTGCTTCTTTTCGAAAGAGGTCGACTGGAAAGTCTATCTGAATGCGAAAGCTGTTATCATGTAAATGTTCGTTTATCATTATGTCACTTGTGAAGCAAATAAATCGTTTCATAAGTCTCAAAATCTCCCTGAGCAATAAGCTACGAACGCACGGTTGTAGGAGTGAAACTTCAGTCTGAGCTTCAGCATGTGACCATACCACATGATATTCATTCAGACTGCGTAATCCAGTAGGACTTCAAATCCTGTCTGCTGAGAATTCATGGGAAAGACAATGCACGTCAAGGAGTCATCCATTCAACTGCCATGGTAACGTAATGTAATCTACACCTAAAGGGTTACTCGGTAAAGGAGTAAAACAGAAGACTGTAAATCTGTCGTGTATTATATAAAATAGAACGTAAATAAATGGGAGGTCTATCTTCGTAAGATGGTAGATATGATGCGGTTTGCCTAGGCCAAACGCAGTAATAACTCCGTCGGCAATTGATCGCTGTGTTTTTGCAAGACAGTTCGTGTAGCACTGGTTAGCTCAAGACCAAACGCCTCAGTGGAATCCGTACAATCCACCCGCGACAGTGCATTGTCCAACACTCCAATCAAAAGCTCACGTAACCGATCGGCTACTTGAACTGCATGGGACGGGGATTGCTGGGGAAGAGAAAGGATGGACAAACGGATGAAATCAGGTTCCGAGTTGACCAAACACGATGTGGTTTGCACACAACGTTCACAAAATGAACACGCCGAAAACACACAAGAGGTTAGGGAGTAAGGTTGTTCAGTACAAACAATCGTTTTCGGGTTCAACAAAACAATAGGTATAAACAGTGATCAACAGCGCTTATCAAACATAAGCTGAAATGTGAGCAAAACTGGCGAACAACAAGATGTAGAGGTAGCAGTAAACAAACAGTACACCGCAATCACAGACAGCCAATCAACAAATTTGGACTTGGATTGTTTCTGTAATGGTTCTTTTTCATCTGCTTCATTCTTTACGTCTCACGGCTCTAGTTGCAAAACATCCAATTCCCTACAGCGACAAAGGGAGATCTTCAAAAACCGACAGGCAAGTGTTTTAAGTTTTCCACGTAAAACTTGCAAATAGCTTATCAATTCCTATTACAACTCAGTACCGTAGACGTGTGTAACTGTTCAGTGTAATAATGACATCCAACTTAACCGACCCGACCGATCACATGTGGTACTACTTCAGGGAGGCTAGTGACTCAAGGTCGGACGATAATGGTCATCAGATACACACGAGTGAGCGGGGGGCTGTAAATAATACTAAATACTCGTCCGTTGTCACAGTGTGACAGCAACAAACTGTAGCCGAGAAAGCGTTTACCGAATCAATCTACCATGAGGGACGCGGACAGCTATGCCGGGCATTGTACTGCTGTCATTAAGAAGCTTTGGGCTCCGCCAGCACGTGCCGATTCAAATTAAAACGGACTACATGTAGCTGTGGTTTGGTTAATTGCGCCTGCTCTACGTTATCCGACGGACAACCTGGAATATTCTTCCGTATTGCAGAGCAACCCACAGCATAGACACACGCCTGATGCACGTTAGTGAGGTTCAAAACTCACATGTTTGCCTTGTGCTTGCCAAAACTTTGCAATGTGTCCAGTCAGTTCTGAGCCGAAAATCATTAGAGCGAGCGGACATAATTATATCAGAGCCCCATAGAAAGGCAAGTAAAAGCGTTGCCGTTAGGTAACTCTGATCGGGAATGCAATATTGAGGTGGGTCTACTCGTTGAAACACTCGAAGGACACAGCCAGTTGCAGTTGGCAGATACTTCACCCGGAAAAAAGAACTAGCAAATAATGCTAACGATGCCAGGGAGTGACGCAACTGGCCGCACGTGGCAAGCGAATCTCTAAACAACAGCCAGGATTGGTTTAACACAATTAATCAACCAATCAGTTGGGAAACAAACTGGAATACTGGGCGGGACTTAGGCATGGCAAAACACGTATCGATTCAATCCACACTAGTCGTCACCGAATCAAGCATACACGCTCGAACCAGGTAGCAGTCAAGCAAGTGTTTTTTGCTCTAAAGACTGTGTGTGGCTTTAATGATTGACAGGTTTAACGCTACTGCTTTTTCGTGGGCGAAATGCCACAAAGTCGCCAACCTTTTGGCCCCATAAGTGGACAGTGCTCTACTTCAGTACGTGGTAGCCATTTGATTTCAGTCAAAGTGTGGGACAGTACCTGAGTGTCAATAGATTTAACATGACTTTAATACACTGTCCAGTAGACAGTCCAAAATCAATTGCAACAAAAATATATGCGCTCGAATTACAATGGAAGTGAACTGATTTGCTACAAACGACCTATAATGATACCGGTTGAAGAGTGATTGCAACAGATTATCCTACCGGCGCTGCACTGAGTTCACCTTCCATTCGTAACTGCTTCGCCTCGCTCGGCCCAGAGTTATCAGATGGATGGTTTTCATCCAATGCGAGCCACAATGATTCGATCTGCTCGTCTCCACGGGCCTTGATCTCCGCTTCGTCTATCACCGCACGAGGCAAACCAGCAAGTCGGGCCACATCAAGACCATAGCTACGGTTGCATACACCTGACGATGGAATGAACGCGATGAGAAAAATGTAGGTAAAAAGTGCATTTTTATGTGCCATTGACAACTGTCGTGCAAGAAGATGACTCTTGAATAACTCTATAAACAGGAATGAAGAAAAAAAATGAATACTGGGTATCTGAGTTGTCCGTGCTCAGTTGAAAAAGAAGACGGATTCACTCGGCAAAGGTGACGTGTGACAAACAAAACAACGGACAGGCAATGCGGTCATACTTTCATCCTGAAGTAAATGATACGCTATGGTCAACACTGCCAGTTGAGTAGGAAGTGGTTTGGAGAAAAAAAGAACCATTCATATCAAGGAGTAGCAAATCAGCTTCAAATTCCTTACCCGGCTCCACTTTGTACAGCATAACCACCGCCGGGTCGTTATTCGACGATGGTGTCGCTGCGGCGTCTCCATCGCAGTTACTCACATGGGCCGTGACGCGGAGATTGCCAACGCGGCCTGGCATGTGATGAGCCAGACTGG
>LOND01000923.1:71376-82002 GCA_014220965.1 Paragonimus kellicotti | reverse complement strand
CGTGCTAAATAACACATGCGTTGATGACACGCATTTTCTACGTGGGTGAGTCATGCAATCGAATGACGGAAATCGCAAGTAAACCCAACTAACAATAATGACGGAATAACTTCCTGATACCATGAATGATAATGCCTAACTTGATGAAGTATACGCTTTCGCTGTTCACACAGATACAGAGGTCAACTCCGCATTGGCGAAATGCGTAAAATGCAGTGAAAATTTCGCGGAAAACATTCGGTTCTGAAAAGTTCTTAACATTTACAACAACGGCCCTGAGAGCCTGACAAAAATTGTTCCCTAGAGTGATTGAGTTGGTGTGTATTTTGCGGGTGGATCAATGTAGTTCGTGGACAACATTACAAGTTGACGAGAAGAAGCGAACACGGTTATTAACAGTCTCAAGCACGCTTTCCGCATCGGTAAGAATGGGATTAGAATGAATCTAGTTACATGTCGAAGATTTAAGGAGGCAGATAACACGACTGTTCACCAAAATGAAAGGAAGCTGTCCAAGAAATGAGCAAGCCGATTGGCTTGCCACCAACATATGAACAAATCTGATCGTGCAACGCAAACAGCATGCTATATTAAGCGATTTATCGGAACAAAACAGATTCGAACGTGCGACCAGTTGTACTAACAAATGAAACGACGATATGATTGTTTCGGCTAGCACACCGTGCGACCCACAAGTGCATAAAGATCCTAATCGTTTCTGGCTAACCAAAGCAAATGTGTTCCCTAAGACAAACAGCTCGTCATTTTTCATAAAGAACACCGGTATAGAGCCGAGAAACATCAAACAAGCGTAGAAAGACTGTGAAAGGAGACAAAAAAACGGTTCTTATTGAATGAATTGGTGAAAGCGGATCCGGTCCTTGAAATTTTTATCTAGATGCATAAATCAAGTTTCGGTCTTTCTTGCAAATGCAATAGGTAACGATAACTCACTCGTCCAAATTCTTCTTCAATAGACTCTTCAAGTTGGTTTAATTTGTTTTGTAGCTCTATTAAATAGCAAACAAAAAAGCGACTGTCACCTAAGCATAAAAAAGACTTATTAACAACCAAATCCAAAATAAAGTCCCAAAACGAAATTAGTTGAAAAAATTGTGAATCGACTAGTCCAGGTCAATCCGACAACAGGTTTGCCAATAAAACGATAATAGGGACTTAGTAAGGCTCCTGAACCTAGAATGAAACTCCCAAAGAGAAACACTCCCGTTCAATAAACCACTTTATGAGGTCTGGGAGACTGGGACTGGAAAAAACAGACCTACCAGAACCATAGACGGAACATTTTTTCGACTGAACTGAAGCGATTCTCCTAGGAAGACCAGCGCGGAAAACTTGTAAGACCGAACCCAGTATCTTTGAACACTGACCGCAGGGCGGAACACCAAAGGATATAAAACTGTTTATGAACAACTTTCATAGGTTGTTCTTGCGAGCTAAAATCTGAGCAACAGGATGCTAAAGGTAAGCAATATAAGGCTTACTCATATGACTCGAAAAGGAGCATAATTCAACACAGTTTGGTACCCCGGATTTGATGTGGGTGTGCGTGAGGACATTTGTTCGCAAGTCTTAATTGGTGGCGTTAACACCAAAACAACATCCATCCAATGATTACTTAGACCTTTGAACGATGCACTTCATTGATGACATCTTTTCAGCGTGACTGAGGCGTTCACAATCTACAACGTATAACATGCCTCCACGAATAAAGACGTCTTGCTCACTCAGCGAAAAAGTGAAGAGAATTCAGACGAGCGAATGCTGCGAGTCTCGCTGGTAAATTGTTTTGGCGATTAGTGTTACACAGTGGCTAAATTGATGTCCTAACACTAATCAATTGTAAGGTTCGAATGGTCTTTAGGTGAATCTCGTCCAGTCTTCGACGGCCTGGCCGTATCCAAACCCGCGTGTAAACATATTGCTGTAGGGCAGCAACCATTGTTTGTCGTCAATTTTTACCTTTCAATCCAAACTTCATGAAGTATTGTTTATCTCGACGTGTGACCATTCATTACATTATATGAGGAGTGCGTAATTGTTACATGTTTTAAACGAACGTCATTCAACAATATGCTTCCTTCGGAAGTCCATAATGACCAAGCAGTTCTGAGGATACCACAGAATTGATCACGAATGCGTGTTTAGTTAGATAGTTCCTACAAAATCAAAGCCTTATTCACCGTGTCGTATACAAATAAACCGGGTTCCATGAGATAGCAATATACTTCCTCTCCCACTTCTCCTAAAAACATCTGCACCGAAGAAACACCATTGCGCTTTCCAGAGGGTGTTTTTTGTTGGAGGAGTATTGTATACAAAATCGAAAGAAGCAGAAACGAGACGATGAATGAGGCTCTAACCGGCAAACGGGTGAAGTTGAAGGATGGGAGATGTGGCAAAAGAAAGACAAGAGAACGCCTGATTTGAGTGCGGGTTGCGTCAGGTTTTGTTCTTCAGTTTGATAACATCAACATGTGAGGGGATCGGCAATCACCTTAGCTAACGCCATTATTGTTAGACGTTGAGTAGAGAACGCACTGGACAACCGAGATTATCCAACAGCAGACACCGGATGCAGATGAAGTGACTCATTGTCAAACCTGCTACTGTGTGCTGTGCAAGCGGCACCATTACAAACCAGACTGACAAAATTCACGCAATTACAAATTTGGCTACGAACTGGCTGTTTGAGATCGGTAAAAGAGCACACTGGAGCACGTCCAAATGCGAATCGAAGATAGTGTTAACTAGACAATCACAAATTATCCATGAGTTATTTTTGATGAATCTCAGATTCAACGGAGTCCTCACATCAGTGTAATTGTGAACGACACCTTCGGAAAATGCGCAGAACCTCATTCCGATCCAAGATTCTTGTTGTCGTGGAATGTACGATGGCATACAAAGTACACCATCGGTCAAAATTTACAGGAAACCGGACAGACGCTACCAACATGTTGAAATCTGGTTAATTGGCTATTCAACAGAATCGTTAATAAACACACAAGAGACATGACTAGCACGGATAGATCATTATGTTACTTGATTTGCTAATGACCACATCGTGATTCTTAATAATAATAACAATCAACCCATTTTGTAAATAAACAAGGGTTTCAGTTGCCAGCGGACAATGCCCAAAGTGATGAAGGCGATACCCATTGAAATCATCATGGCGACGAAGTCAACTTCACATGTGCAGACAGAAACTGACATCACGTAACCACAATGCAAAGTAACAGCAAACACACACAATCACAACCAAACACGGAAAAGTGAGAAAGTTCAATATTAACAGTGACCAACAAAACTGACAAATGTCAGATGTGAGTCCCGGCTGTTAAAACAAATCACTCAGGAAACTGTCAGATAAAGTGTGCAATGAGATAGGATTCTAACGCGTCAGTAGGAACTAGGAAACCGACGGGATGGTGGATGAGCTTCGCTGAATTAATCGCAGTAACCATTTCTACATCACGTTGAGGTTTTGGGCCATTGGATTTAAACCTTCACGTATGTACATACAACACTGAAAGCAAATGGATTCGACGGAGTCAGGGCTTTCATCCACAAAGTAGAGCCTAGGAACCATTAGCTGGTCGTCGGTTTTTAACAAGTACATGAGATTACCTGTCAATAATGTCATCAACCATGAAAGTGAAGTGGTTGAATTTGAGCAATTGCGTCCGCTTTCATTAAGCAAAACTTTCTATCAATACACCTACGTTTGTCATTAAACGGAACGAGGATGCACTGAACATTCCGAAAGACTAAAACCTGCTAGACGTACCGGTTAGCGCCGCCCGGTGGATTGTGCCTGCTACTGGATCTTAGAATCGGAGACAGAGTTGAGCTAACCAATGCTTGGATGAATGGGAAACACGATAACCTAGATGAGCAGTTTGGCAGATTTGTTGATTCTGAAGATAGCCAACAGTGAAAAATATGTGCTTCGGGTGGACTGGAACCAGCGGCAGGAACAAAATGATCAGATGCGATGAGTGCTTAGTTGCCAAATCTTGCTGAGAAATCAGAGCATTCACGATCCGACACGAATGCCCACCTACCTCACTATGGGTCGCACGACCAGGCGCTTATCTGAACGTATTCGTGAGCATCATCCAGCCTGGATCAGTAGCGGAGTCACCAAGACAATTACCAGCGCAATTGTTGCACACCTCGTTGATACACATCATACTGTCAACCTGGACTCCTCTTTTCGTCCGCTTTACCGAGTCAACGCCGGTCACTCAAAAGCTGTCAGATGTCGAATTTTGGCCACAGCCGAAGCGATTGGATTCGGATTAAAAAATCCACCCTTATGTGCACAAAAGCGCTTTGTTCAGGCGTTGAAGTTGCCATGGCCAACCACCCACACCCACGAGGAAAACCCTGGGAATCAAAAGAGCCCCGGGGTTCCTCCAAAAAAAAGGTTTTTTGTTGTTCCCCGCCCCCCAGTTGTTTTGGCCGTCCATGATTGTGTCGAATCAATAATCAAAACGCTGTCTCCGTGTGTGCCAATGACGTGTCCGACCTCACCTCGAACTTGTTAATTGTTTTTTGTTCGTTTCGCCCTGACAACACTGTTATGTAATTAGTCTGAAGATGAATAACCGAAAACGAGCATGTTCGCTACAGAGCCTAGTCGTTTTTCAATAAGGAATACGAGGAGGAACTACTTACAACGGACTGATCGTTACCAATGCGGTGAGAAAAACAAAGATAGCAAAGAAGTAATCCATACAATCGTTTTATAACCCCAGCAGCGACCGCGACCCCCGTGTCTGGACTATTAGTCTGCGGTGGCCCAGCAAACTGAAGCTTAGTTACGGGCAGTGGGTTGGTTCCCTGCGTGAGTCTGTTATGAGAATCCATGAACAACTCGCTGCTGAACCCCACTAGGATAAAACTGTCCTGCACGATGACCTTGGGTAAATCCGGTACAATCGGATAGGACTGTCATTACTGTCTATTAAGAGTGAGGCATTCAATTTAAAGTGAGACGGCATCGAAACAGATTAGTACAAAATACGAAGCGGAAGACAACAAATAATAAAAAGCAGCCTTTTGACCTTGGGTCAAGAGGGGGATGAAAATGAGAAAAACAGCCCACCGCTAAGTGTATCGTCAAAATCGGCACGAATGATGAATTCGCTACGGCTTTGAGCCACTTCCAGATCGATAGTCGATTCAACCATCTCTTGAAATTTGGCAAAATTGTTGACTGCGTCCTGCAGGCAAAGGAAATAAAAATTCAAATGCAAGAAACAAACTGTTTGTGTCAACGAAAGGGCAATTCGTTTAAAGAAGAGGGAGCTGTCCAAAAAAGCAAACACAAACTCAAAGATGTCCATGGATGCGTAGAACAACCACAGTAAAGAAGTACAAATTATGAACGATTCCATGGAGGCAGCGCCACAGTGAGAACACCCGAGGAGCTATTCCGTATTTAAGGTCGAAAAAACCATTGACAGACGGAGGTGTAACTGACCTGAAGTTCTCAGGCGACACAATCGTATAACCCATGTTATGATGCAATGCTTTAAAGAACTGATAAACCCGAAGAAAAAAATGAAACTACACGCTTGTTGCGGTACCAACTATATAAGGCACAGAGGACGGGAGATCAACAAAACACGCACCAAATTCCAACGCAATCTATTAACACCTCTTAGAAAAATAATCAAAGCTAAGTCCCGCGGTATATCGAAGATCAAACAGTTAATTGTTCTCGCTTTTTTGCGAAACAGCAGAGTCAGTTAAACAGAGTTGGACAAGGCGTTTTCGTAGTCGCAGATCTTGCGTAATCTCTTTTGGATTGAACGCCATAATACCACCATCCCTTTCCGCTCCTCCTTCTTCCTCCCAGTGGAACTACGATCGGTTTGCTATCGAACAGGACTATTCCTGACCTAAGAGCGGACTTGCTCCGGGTTGTCATGATAATTCATCGCACACATTCTAATGTAACCGTAAACGACCGACCAGAACGCATATTGCCAGCAGTAACATCTCTGAAAATAGGAATATTAGAGGGAATGGAGAACTATGCGACCTGTGCAGCAGAGCAGGGTGTAAGATGGCAGTCAACGAGATACAGGTAGCAGTTGAACCTGTAAACAGTTCTACCGACTAGAGTGTGAGCTTTCAGCTAATATCCGCTGGCAAGTGCACATATAGCCAACAGCCATCTATCTTACTGTGTCGTTCACGCTGCCTCATCGAGTTCAGATAGGCTTTCGGTGTAAGACAGTTACTAAAGTGAAGTTCCTAGCAGTCCCTGTTGTCATTTTGGTTCAGACAGTCCATTGGATGTGTTAGATTAAGCCTCAACCAGGACCGCGGCACCCCCACTAGTGTACGGAAAGCTGAAGGGCACCGTGACCAGGCAATGCGCGTCCTACTGTTCGTCGTCGTCGACAAATGACGCTTAATTATAACAAGCTGATGGAGACTGTGGCAACAGGGTATTTGGTGAACAGGCACCTTACTGTTTACTTTCTTCCTAACCATACCAAGTCAAACGAGTTCCATTGTAGCTACCTTTTGGGAGATTGTGTCGTGATCTTCGACTTCCCGACAAGCATAGTGTCTTCAAATGAGTCTTCTTTAATTATCCTTTTTCTCTTAAGTGAACGTTATCTGTGCACAGAACCTGTATAGAGGAAGCACTGTCTAACAATCAGCCCTGATGCATAGGCAGGGCTTTCCTTCTCAGGGTGACGACACTTGAACACTTCATCCGCACCACGCAGTCACATTAATTTAACAGGATCAACTGTTTTATTCCCGTCTGCAAGGTTTATCATTCGTGAAACATGCAACAGCCACCAGCTCGCCGAAAGCAAATCTCAGCCACCAGCCCAAGACGAACAGAGGGATAGATGCAATCCAGTCGAAGAGCTCTCCAGAAAACAGCGCATTAATGGGGAGCCGCGGTCGACTGAAATTCATGCGCATATCTTGTGCTGACTGAACCAAGAGCACGCATTGGACCTGGTAATTATCACACAGCATTGATCTTACCATGCTTATCTAGACCCATTGAAGAAGAATGAACAACACAGGATGTCCCGGTTAGGCAGCCGTTTGCGTGTGTGCACATGCCAATGAGCATTTAGATGTTGGGAAGACTTAGCGTTGAACCGGACGGTCTGGAGGAATACGATTCGGACGAACGTCCGCGAGTTCAACGAGCAGTTATTACGCGGCCGAGAACGGAAGCGCGCGGTACGCAAAGGAACCATCGGTGCCATAGGTCGTGGTGACGACTATATGGCGTTGCGATGTGTGCGGCCGTGAATGCGCTGGCCGCCTTGGATTAGTAGGTCACCAGCGTACTCATAGTGCACCGTCGGCGAAGAGACGACGAGTACGTTAGGCTCAGGTAGGTCATATCAGTATATCCATTCTATTTTTGTTAATGATTGCATCGACCAAGACTATGGTCGTTTGGCAACTAATCCGCTTCTCTTTTCAGAAACTTGGGTGTCTGCGGTCTTCTACCCATTCTTATCTTCAGCTTTGTTGGTGTATTGTATGATGAATGGTTTGCCTGTTCTTTTCGTAGTCCAACTTGAATCTTGTTTTTCATTCTTATCCTCTCTGGAATGCAGTAACATACACTCGTATACTGAAATGCTTCTTGTATTACATTTTACATATCTTTCTTCTCAGTTTAGATCTTGTCATTGTAGTCTCTCTCTGTTTATTTTCCGAGAGATAAGGGTTTCCTTTTCCTGCTAGCCATTCAATTGGCTAACCAGCATTGGCCGGCTGGACACAAAGGCCTCACTCACACACCTACTGGTCTTATTCCTTCGGGTTTACACCGGATACGTGGTGTGAGTGGAACCACAAGTGGTGCAGCGCAAGCCACTTGGGGTGATGGTTTGAAGCGCAGGCGTCCTCTGGCTTCGGTCACTGTGACAGGCTAATCCGTTTCGGATGCCGCCAACCGTTGCCGAAAAATAGCTCACCCTTGCCAGCAGACTGTTTCCGACGTTTGATACCAATCTGTATGATTGATTGATCGACAGAGATAATAATGAGGGTGATTTACCACATGTACATCCGCACACTACTGACAAAAATTAGGCCTTCAAATTTTACGCTAGTAATGTGTCCGCTGTCAACTAACACGTGAAGTCACATGTCGGCTGGACATTGACGCATTGTCCTATAGACTTCGGGACCCTTTTTGAAAACGGGAATTACTGTTGATAAGCACCAATCACGAGGTACCTCTTCAGTCTCCCAAATCGTCTGGAGGAGTTTTGTCAGTTCTGATATTAACCTCTCCCAAAAATTAGTGAAAAGACATGAAATGAGCAGGTCTGGGCCAGGAGTTCTTTTAAAGTTTGAGCTCAAGGACCACTTCTGCTTCCGACGGAGGGCCGTCTGGAACGCAATAACTGACCATTCGGGTCCCGTCGTCCACATAATCTGGTTGAGGCCAGCTGAACTGTTCTTCAAAATGTTCAACCCACCTGTCAAGTCGGCGCGATTGACTGGTGATAAGTGAACCATCTTTTTCACATATGGTCTCACTTACACCGACTCGACGACCAGTACAACCACGGATCAGGGAAAAAAGCCTTCTGCAATTCCCAGATAAAAAGGCTCTTTCCATCTCTTTCGACTGTTCGACCAAGTAGTGCTCACGGTCTTTGCGCAAGCTTTTAGTCAGCTTGCGTTTAAGTTCTCGACGGTCGTCATCATATTCAGAACCAGGTGGGATCGAGCGACGCTTGTTCATGAGGTTTATCGATGTGACTGAAATCCAGTTACGCCGCAACTGCCCAGCTTCTTCCAAACATACTTCTTCACATGAAATCCTCACAGCTGTTTGGATTTATTCCTAGTGTTCGTTAAGTTCTTATAACTGAGTCGGACTGGGCAATTTGTTCATCAATGCCTCCTGGTAATGCATCCTCTTTAGAATATCTTCGCCCAAATGCCAGTTAAGTATCTTGCATTTCACGAGTGTGTGTCCTCTGGGCAAATGACAAAACAAAACGGGCACGCACAACAAGATCCGAGTCCAGGTGGTTGCTCCAAAAGGCACGACAGTCCTTAACAGAGTGGCGCCACCTGTAACTGACTGCTATATGATCCAACTGTGTCCACGGCTGAGAAGCACACGGAGGTCTCCATGTAACACAGTGCTTCTTCCTGTGTTGAAATGCGGTGCTCGAAATATAGAGACCATGGGATGCGCACAGCTGCAGTCTTTCGCCATTGTCAGTGCGTTGTGCCCGGACACCAAACATACCTCCCAGCCGCTTCTCGTCCGGGGAAAGCCGACCAAGCTGGGCATTCAAATCGCCCGCTAGTATGATGATGTCTGAATGTTTGGTTTGTTTCAGAAGGTCAACGAGGGCGTCGTAGAAGGCGTCTTTCGTAGCATCTCGACAGATATCCGTTGGAGCGTACGCCGATATAATGAATACGCAACGCTTTTCTGATTTGCGTTGACAGACTTTACCGATGTATTGAGTCTGACAGCGCATAAGCGACTGTTCACGACTTGTCGGGGAGTGCGGAAATCACTGCAGCATGCGAAGTGCTCATATCGAGTCAAAAAATCACGATTCCCAGTACACCACTAGAGACCGTGACCTACCATCGAATGAAGGAAGGAAAATTATCCCCTTTCCTATAACTCAAGCATGGGATACTGTTTAGCGCCCATTTCTTGTCGCATTGGGAACTATTCACAATATTCGTCAATATTCGTTGTTCTATTCGCCTGGCATGCACGATGTTCCAAGTAGCGCGTAACCGCGTTCTCAGTCTTCCAACCGATGTTAGTATGTTCGGTCGCATCAATAGAAGTGCTTAATTCGTCCCTCTATTTAAATCGGTCAGTTCGCGTCATCGAGGTATGGCATGGACAGTGCATATGCAAACTGAAGTGCAAGTCATAAGAGAACGCGTTCAACCCATACCACTAGCAATGAAGCTCGATAATAATATTATTGACTAGGTGATGACCTATAAACGGCTCTCAATGAACTTGACATATTTGTGACCCGTTAGCGTTGGACCATCCCATCAGCCTGGAGAGACTAACTTGCGGTCGGCACAAATTTGTACACCATTTTCCCTACATATGTGCATAATTCATCTCCCATAAAGGCCGATCAAAGCAAATGTAACCCACACAACTCTGTTGTCGGCTCGATATTACAGAGGTAATATGAAGAATGAGTGGTAAAATGAATCGCCCGATTTTCAATCAGGTTCATGAATAAGTACAACGTCCCGCTACTAGAAACAGGCAAGACAATTACGAACAGCACCAAGCACTAACCTGAAGTGGATCGATGAGACAGGTTTGTACGACAGACGAATGCGGACCGCTACATTGATGCAACAGATTAATGGCGTGCGGAAGGCGCAATACAGTTTGGTAAATTCGGTAGACATCCTGGGGGAAGCAAGCAATGGGGGAAAAGGGATTGGATAAACAATAATGATGCATAATAGAGACTGATCGGAACCTCTTAAGCACTGAACAGGCCATTTGCAGTTGAAATTAAAAGTACGCCGGGCTTCAACGGACTGTCTGACAGATCATGCAACTACCTTCCACAAGTGAAA
>LOND01000923.1:19091-45911 GCA_014220965.1 Paragonimus kellicotti | reverse complement strand
TTATCTGTCGCTTATAACGGAACGTTGCAGTGATCCCGTCTACACTATCAACTTCTCCCTGGTTCGTGTTACGCATAAAAATACCGATTGGCTTTTGCTGTTAACAGCCGCACCTCTATGCGAAGCACTCAACACTACGTTCTGGAACTTTTTCGGATAGTAAGCTACACGTGTAATGCTGTTCACAGAGGAATTTGTACAAATTATATCAAAATTACAACCGAAAACCACGTATTTTTTTAATACTCACATCGCACTCGTAACTGCGACGTTTCTCTCTTTAGAGGGTTTCTGGCCCAGCTAATATGAGTTAAAAGGGTTAGCACATGTCGTAGCGTATCCTCTGAGGACAGCGTCATATTTAAGATTACTCGCACGCGTTAGTTTTTTTTCAAGAGCGCAGCAACTGTCTCACCAATGTAAGAATTCACATTCCAGATGCAGCTATCACTTGAAAAAAAATGCCACACAGAGTGTATGGTATACTTACTTTTGAAAGGAACGATGGCCGTAAAAATAAACCGGTTGCTCATCGACAGTGACCTCACGACAAAGATCGCAGGACAAAGATAATCACTTCACATCTCTAATGATAACGAGTTCTTTTCTCCTTCGACCTACAGGTCCTGTGACATTGTTGTCGAAACGTTAGTGGACTTATATAGACCGATAAGGAACAATCGTTTCAAGTATGCATGCGTCCGTGTAAAGTCAGTATCTTCAACCTTCTCCACGCATGAAGGTTCACTCCAAAGTTGACATGGCGAATATGGTATTCGACAGGGAACGCGGAAAGAATGTTACAAATGTAAAGTGGAATATGTGATATCACAAATCTTACGGGTCTGGGGTAACTGTGATAATAATTTCCAAATTGGTTCTGGGGGAGAAGTCTACAACATTATCATTTTTCGAAACAAATATCTTCAGTCTATGATTTGTGTCAATAATAAGAGGTTGTTATGTATTGGATAAATCTAACAATTATGACGGTCTGGTGAGTCTCTTGTTCTCTTGCATAGTTCTTTCAAATGAACACGGCTATTACGTAGCCGCATGTGTCAAGGAATGGCAAGCTATCCGGTGAATAAAGCATTGCTCCGTTTACAGTCAGGTAAACTATCTATTCCTGTCATGCGCGTTGGCTCAGGTCAATTATCACCCGAACATAATGGCTGTAACCTTCTTAGCACACCTCTGACCGTCTAATCAGATCGAATTTTATTTTCATACTGACGAACTAAAAGGGTTCCGTGAGAAACGCATGGACATAAGTCCAGCTGAACTAAAGTTAAACTACTCAAGTGTATGGAATCTACACATGCGTATCAAACTGGCATGATTCGACGCTCAAACGCCAATGCGGTCCCGATACAACCTTGACGTGTCCGATCACTAACCAAAATGTGACTGTAGTTCATTAATGCGATGACAGATCAGTTGATATGTAGACTGAAGACGGACTGGTAATCTAGTTATAAGTCAATCAGTGTTGACGAAATCTATTCAGACAATAAAACCACTAGATTTACTACAAATACGATAGCTCACCTTTGCTCGATCAGAGACCTGTTAAAATGTACAGAAATAACATTACACCACTCGCTCAGCACCGTAAGAGCTGAGCCAACTGAAAAGTTTATGGATGCTCGTCTAGTAACAGGTCTGTTTATTGGCCAGAACATGCATACCAGCTGGACAGATCAACGCGTTATTGGTTCACAGCAGAATGTATTACACACAGGTGTAGGTTGAAGGGAGAATCAGATAGCATAAATTAAAAAAAGCCCACACACCCTACCAAGTAGAGTTATCACTTCACACACCGTATCGGCCCTTGGGCACGTTTTTCAGTTGCTTTTGACCACAAAAACGGAAACAAGTGTTGTTACTATTCGAATTTGGTGACTTTAGCGTGGGTTCAGTAAAAGACTTCAGAGCATCACTGAACGAGTTTGGAAGTGAGCCAACACTTCTCTCACTCACACTGCCGCGTTCACCATCCATCCATCTGTCATCGAATTACCAGATTCTGGAAGAGTCGAGTAGACAGCAACATGTTTGTACTCAAAACTCGGCTACTCGTATTTGAAAAAGAAAAACAAGCTTGGCAACCTTAATTAGCACGGAAACGTCAATTGTATAACGCATAGATGACCAACGACATGCAACTTGTCTAATTGGCAAATGCACTCAGGTGAAACACGACCACATGTAAAACAAGGTGGGGGTGCACAGGTTGGCAGACGAGCGAGACACGGCGAAGATAAATTGACGAGGCATTTGTAAAATGATCTGTGACAGGTATGCACGGACAGTCACTGCAGCTCGTCCAGTGACAGATCAGGTGGCAAAATGATCGCGATCGGTGGTTGGCGGCTAAAACAAGGAGAAGTGGAGGCGGTGCAAGAGCGACTAGATTCGATAATTGGTGATTTTCTGGTTCACCACACTGAATATAACCTATGGAGTGGGTGAACATGTGGTACGACCGTCACGGCCCAAAGAAACATATCGAACGAAACTAGCCCACAATTTAGAGGAGCCTATTTGTAGGAAACCTTACCCGGAATTCGAAAAGAGACACACTAGTACTAGTTATCCTGTACTAATAGGTTGAGGGCACACGTTCATCGCCGGGCTTTGAAAATTTAACGAACCATCATGGCAATAAGTCAACACTTCTCATGCAAGAACCAGCTTAATGCCAATCAATAAACAGGGCAACAGTAAATGTCGCTGGAAAGTCAAAGACGGGTGTACGCGAACAAACAGTTAGTGGTAGTTTATCATCATGTGAAAGCAAAAGAAAACGTTATCATGCAAACCCGATGAGGTTTGATTCAGTTATTGTAGGGCATCTTCATTGAAAGGATCGTAATTCATCGGACTCATCATATCCAACTTAGGCGAAGATGGTAATATCTTACCAATCTAGACTGGTATGGAATCTCGTTCCTATCCAGAAAAAAAGATTGTCGAGTTCTGTGGTAGGCTCTTCTGCATAGTATGAAAATGTGGGAATGTATACACTAAAAAGGTTCTGGGTCACTTGAGTGATGTTGGTGCTTGCTGTATCCGTAGATCTTCTTACCTAGACGATAACGGGTTAGTGAAATCTCACCCAATGCTTCTCTTTGCGGAACGAAGAAAGAGACGGTCATGACGGACGGACAAATAAACTTTGGTTGCGTATCTGTACCAGAAGGAATTATCCGGCTAGACTATTCACTTAAGGTTCAGTCAATAGTAGCTTCCGAATTTACGGAACAGTATGGTGATTAAGGTTGGGAGGCAAGTGTGTAACCACTAGAAAGCAAGTTAGATGAGGCCGATGATGTGCTCAAAAAGACTTCATGCGCATGAACAAAATAACGCCATGCTCACAAAAAACCAGGGATGCGCTGAAGAAAGCCTGGCTACTGAAACACACTTTAGCAACCATGATAAAGATGTAGACGGTGAGTACATAGAGTGGAAGAGTACGCGGCTGCACATACCGGTATCTCACGATCGTTGTCAACTACCGTAGCATGAGCAGCAAGAAGTACGGGAATGCAGATGGGAATCTAGGTACATCCATATATATATATATATATATATATATATATATATATATATATATATATATATATATATATATATATATATATATATATATAAATTGAACACCACCCACACTTGATCGCAGCCTTCGCATTCAGATAAGCCTTTCGGCTAGCCCACTAGACTCGAGTTTCGCTCTTATTAGAGCTCATCAGTAGTGCATATCCTTGTCTGGATCGGAGTTTGCACTCTGACCCTCGTGCTTGTGAGACTAGCGTGTTAACCATAACTGACTTGATACCTCAGTAAGCTGTAAACCCAATACCCTCAAACAACTTCCACGCATCCTTCATTCGCAGCATACTGTGAACAAGCTGATGGTGATGCTCGAGATTAATAGTCATGATTGCGCGTCGAAATGACGTCATTGTTACTTCTGCTTTATCATATCTGTCTGATCCAATCAGAGCTTTGCCTCCCGCATCTGCATTACATAGTACACTCATGAAAGTAACACCTAGATTTCATCTGGAACTTTCAGCTGTTCTGTCCAATGGGTCAACGGTGGAGAGTACTAGGTATCCTCAGTAATGCTTCAAAGCAATCAGATGATGACTGCGAACACAGTCGCACGTTACCCTCAATAATAAATGCTGTTTCACAATCGATGACCGATAGAACAACGAAATGCGACATGCTTATTTTTAATATCAAGCAGAAAGTTGTTATTGTGTAACATACTGAATGAATCATAAAACGACCGTCATTGGATGAACAACTTTGGGTAACAGATCTTGAAGTGCAAGAATTATTGTAAGCAAATTGTTGGCAACATGTGCCGGGCACAACCACAGTCGTCCAAGTTAACAATATTGATCACCTGTGCGTTTCTATTCACAGCTGTCTACGTATGAAGTGTCCTCAAACCATATATAAAAAGCATTAGTGCGAAAAAATGCTGAGTATAGTTAAGAAGAGCGTTAATTCAACCGGTATTCTACCAGTATGTCTTGAAAACGCAACCCGAAAGACTTTTGCGACGTTCACCAAAGTTAAGATTGCAAGACGTGGAACAAGTCTGTGGTTAACATGAAAACATGCGCGGGCAAGCCACTGTTGACGTAAGTCGCGGTGACCAAAGTTCAAGCATGCAACGGTGTACTTGGTAACCGCAAGTTCATTTTACAACCGAGTCAACCCACGTTAACAGTCAGTGCTGGCTATAACTATGGCGTCCACTTACTTAAACCGAGGCTGCGCTGTGATAGGTCTCGTCCTTGTTGGGATCTACAGGTATAAAAGAGGTCTGAACTAATAGCTCTTTGGGCCACTAGACGATTCTCCTATCCGTTCGACCATCAACCATGTGAGTATCGCTTGTGAAGAGGCACTTGAAAGTAACTGCAGTGGGACCGATGAACCCGAACAGGAAAAAAACGCGTCACACTGAACTGACCGTTTGAGAACAAATAGTAGATTGTGGTCCTGGCTATTATCATCACATGCTGTATATGTTAATATAACAAAAATAACCGATAGGGTACGAGAGAAGACGTCACTGATGCACAAATCTAATCTATTAAACTGCCTACTGGTATCCTATCACTTCGTCCGAAAAGTATGCGAGTAATCCACTTTATTTGTACATCCAATCCCTACAACCCCCGCGACAGTTGCAAACAAGCGACCATGGACCTTGGCAGACCCACAAGCTTGTTGCATTTATAATATGCCATGTTGCAGACATCGTCGGGACGGGATGACAGCAAAACGAACGGTGTACCCCACATTCTTTGACCAACCTATTCGTGAGTGGTAATTCACTGTGAACTTTTTTTTGCACATGCCGCAAATAAACACAGCAAATTACCATTGATGTTTGTTTTTCTGACAGATGACTAATAAGAGATAACAAACCTAACTGAAAATAGTACAAAAAGCTGATCTACAGGCCACATAGACCAAGTTCATCACATGTCCAACCCCTCAATAAATTCAGAGTAGAACATATCAAGAACTTGAATATGCTAAGTTATGACCGGATTGGAGTGCTGTCAATGATATAATTTGGAGGAGATCCACTTGCGAAAAACCTGGGGTTTGGCTGAATTCGAACCAGCGAGGGAAATGACGTGACCAAACGCGGCAAGCGCTCTATCAGCTGAGCTATGATCTCTCGTCGAGAGCTCGGAGAGTTCACAGTTGGACTCACCAATCCACTCGTCCCACTGTCTCACATGGAATGCAGCAAATGATCCGTGGAATCGACTGACTCGCTAGAATTTCCAAAACAATTCATGCGAATACAGTGTTTCTCACATCTGGATGAGATGTTTCTGTCGTTATTTCGAATCCAGCCGAAGTCCACAATGTTCACAGCTGTATCCCTTTTAAATTAACACATCTGATGTAATATTTAGGAACCGTTCGTGCAATGTACACAATACAGAATTAACAAACGTAGCAAACCCTGAGAAACCAAACGGGCCACTGAATATAAGGATGTGTTTCACTTGCAATCTTGGGTCTGTTTCAAGCTACAAGAGGTTGCTGTACTACTGCTGCTGCTAATTGTAAAAGTAATACACCTTAATTCATCGGAACATCACATAAAATACACATTGAAGCAATGATTTTCATAGGATTGTACATTATTGGTCAAGAAATGTCCCCTTATTCATTCAAACGTAATGGAAATAGATAGTGCATGGTATCGGACCTCATCTGGATCGTCGTCCAAAGTGTGAGATGTGAAATGTCTACAAAAACTCGAGTTCGCTTAAAAAAGCAGTAAGTTAATAAATAACCAATGAGAATAGACACTGCTAATGAGTAAGTCGACAAATCTGATATGTTAGAAGAGATTCAACTGCGAAGAGTTAAGGCTTCGGTTGGGTTCGATTCGGATTTGGGCAGGCTGTTTCTGTCTCCAATTTTAGTCCAGCCGGAACCCTGACTTTTCGCAACTGAGTCTATTCTAAAGTAATCATGCTTCCAGTTCGTTGGGGTGGACGAATGGACACTTGTGACCTCGGTCGAACTAGATACGATGCCTGCGGAGCTGGCAGAACAAAAAAGCAGTTGAAACGTCAGTGGCCAAATCGGATTGCCACCTTTGTATACTGAGAGTACGAAAAAGTGTGCGTCAACACATATGCTGTGACGACCGTAGTGTGTGGAAAAAAAACGATATGGCCTACAATCAAAGTAGCACAAACAGTTGCGTGTCAGAATGAAGCCAGATCTGTGCCAAACGACTAACAGTAACTAGACTCATTTTCCGGAACGTTCACAATCCACGATTTTTTTCGCATTGGCGGACGACCTGGACATTATATAATATCAAGTGTTAGAGGAAGTGGTTTGAATAGCAAATGTGCGAGACTACTTAGAAAAGGTCACTCGAAAACCAGATACATCTTGGAAGGACATTACTGAAGGTCGGAATTTCCGGAGCATTTTCTGCCCGATATGATCGGATCGGAACAGACACAAAGCAAGACATCTGATAATCATGGAACATTCAAAAAGCGAGACACTTAACAGACTTGATTGTAGCAAATTATCCAAATCTACACGAGAGCACTCCGGGCAGCCTGAGATCAAACCTCAAGATGTCAACTCTGACAGTTGACGCCGTTAAGGCAGAACAATTTGAAGCAAAACAAGAAGAAATCACAGTGTTGTTCAGTTGAGAGATAGGCGCTGAAAAACATACTAACCTGTAAACCATCACTTTGTCTCTTCTGTAATCTGCGGATAAGACGATGAAAATCTGGCACGCGTCGTAAAAAATCTTCATGTAACGATTGACGCACGCTTGTCTCTTCGACCAGAGATTCAACCAAATCCAAGCGCTCGTCTAAAAGGTGCAAAAGTGTGAAGCATTGAGCACTGATGAGAAATAACCAGGCAACGACAGATTAGCAGAGATGAAGCGCTCTTGGAAAAGAACAGCCTGGAGCATCAGCGAGCATAAAATAACGGTTTCGAATGACAAAGCAAGTTCGTATCAGCATTCTTTCTTCTGAGTTACATTTTGTGATCGGCGCAAGTACAAGACGGTGTCACAATCAACTAGCAATCAATGACAAAGTTGTCAATATTATTTGAAAGACAACTGAAAACACAATGTGATGTACGACTCAACAGATGCAGATTGACCAATCTGACTTTGACCGAATTGCGAAGAAAGCATGCAGAGAAAATACGTAAAAATTAGAAGACCACCGTACCAATTTTGTTGATATCTGTCAACGGCTGACGTAACCACTGGCCTAGCAATCGTTGTCCTTGTGGAGTGCGACAGTTGTTCAACACACCGAAAACACTCTGATAGCGATGTTCTGAGAAATTGAGAATGAAAATAATGAAAAAACAAAAATACATGAAGACCTGCAAGGTATGACGGTCAAATCGAGAAGGAATTGATAACAGTTTCCTAACCTTGCGCCTCAGGACAGATTTACAGATTGATCGCTATGTCCAGACAAACCCCTGAAATAAGAGCAGGTGATTTACAGGTATTCTAATATTGCAATAAATGCGAACTGGGACCATGTTTTAAGGCTTCAATGGCGTGTCACACTGAAGGTTATGTATTGTTAAGATATCCATCTAAGGAATGAACCGGTTAATAAGAACAAGAAGATAGGTTTTTCGCTTTTGCAACACGGTGTATTCTGTCCTGTAACATACTAGGCCACATATAGGGCTAGATAGTCTGGACAGAATTGATCGTGCGCAACTTGATGGACAAAGGAATCGAACCGGTTATGACTGAACAAACGTAAATCATTAGTAGCTACATCAAATCTAAAACTAGTCAATACCATGGCTTCATTATATGTACTGTCGAATAAACTCACCACTGAGACTGTCCTTGTCCTTGTTCAGACATAAGAGCAACCTTCTAAACGCCGTCCAAAACTTACGTGCATTCGGTCAGTTTTAAGAACAATGACTGAAGTGAACAAATAAATGTTGTTACCTGCTCCTCGATCACGGGCTTGAAACTGGTTGTTGTACTTGTTTCCGTCTAGCTATAATCAATCTGATAGTAGTAGCCGGCTCAAATACGACTCACTGTATCACACGGCAGCAAGCATGTGATGTGTATACCGATCATCAGTACTTCATAATAGCCCAATTCAGGCCGGATGGTTTGTTTACAACTAATGAGGTCGAGATATCGTCGTTTTATGATGCTCGTTCGGAACAAAAAGTAGTAACGGGTGGATTGAACTATGTTTGTAAAGCAAAACTATCGGAACCCAATTGAACAATACGTGCACTTCCGTTTAAGCGGAGTTAAGAACTCGTGTTGTGTGGGTAACTAATGATGTTTTCACTTCATTTAACCCCGCTACTATGGTATATCAATTTGACGGATCAGAAGATGCCCTACACAGCAACGTCTTTTGCATGTCAACGTGCACAGAGCAGAGAGAGTGCCGTACACCAAGGAGACTTTAAAACAGGAACAGGATAATCTAAATACAATTTTAGGAGCACAACCCGCAGAATGGGCTGCGAACTGAATATCGTCAAACTGCTGTCTAGTAAGAAAGACAACCGCAGCTTGAAGCAGTGACTGCTTTCTGGAATAGTTGATGTCACCGCCAAACTCAGTTAATTCGGGCTCAGTATCCGTGAAAACCATAGGATAAGAAAACAAGAGACACCACACTGAGATGATACCGACGAAGTTAATCGCACATAATGCGAACTCCTTGTCATTCACAGAAAAACTGGCAGGCCGGACTCAAACAGAAGAACGAAAACCGAGGGAGATCCGAGTGGTGTGATTCCTACTCGAATCTCGAACGACCAACCAGAGAATGTGTTGGAATGTGCAGGCGCAGAATAGCTTCCATCTCTACTTTGTACTTATTATTAATACAGTGTGATTAATTTGGAAACACTGAAGCTAAGTTTCGTGAAGGTGATTAAAAAAAAACAGTTGAAAACAACTGACGTGACCCAAATTCGAAACCGAGATCTTGTTTGGTGATGGACGGCGATAGAACTGAGCAATCTATCGGTTGTATTCAAGGAAACAGGGATAACTGGTCAACCGGAAAAGCGCAATATGAGACTTAATCCTAATGAGTGGACGTGAAAAATGTCATCTGAGAATTAGCTCACATAAAAACCCGAATTTCGGTCACGTCAGCTACTCATTTAATCCAACTGAATGTAAAAAGATCCCCAGATAAAAACGAAAATCGGACACAATACCCAGTGGGTTTCAAGCTGCAATGTAACTTCCACACTGATCAGTATGTTCCGAAAATGATCACAAAAAGATAGCGAATGAGTAAACTTCAGGTAACAAAAAAAGAACACACCGAACAGTACTCACTGTCGTCGGGTCCAGGGAGGAGATGGAGTGCCCGCGTTGCAGCACTGTCTAGACGGACGAAATTGTCCAAATTGAACAGATGCAGTGAGAATGCCGCGGCGTTGGATTCGTCTGCCTTCAACTGTGAGGAAACGAGTAGGAACGTGAGTTTAAACAGGAGACTGTGGTGCCTGAACGAATGTCGGTTGAGTGGGAAAGGCAACATGAGCTCATACGAACAGAAGGTATGTAACTGGCAACTGAACGATGACGATTTAACAGATACCAAAACCACAATAACAGTCCGTCATCAGCTGGCCGTCATTATCACATCTTAGTAGGTCGACAGTGTGTTAACGTATCAGCAAAACTCGATACAGAATTTTATTTACTATCTTCGTTAGAAGTCCAGAAGATTCAATGTTCGCTTAGCACAAACAGCACAAGAGCTTCTTGTAAACACAGAAACAAGGTTAGACGTAGAGTGCACGCAAATGAATAGACCTGGATATGGTTGTTGCTTCAGTCAATTTATAGCCCGCTGGTCAGATGGGAACCATACAGCATATTATCAACGATCGTAAAAGTGATGGTCATAATTTGGAACGATGCAAACGGTTCTAGACCTTCGTCCATAGGCTCTGTATACTTTGTTTGAATCCAACTTAATCGTTGCGAGCAAAATGTGACCCAGCACGCTTTGAAACTCCTATATTCATTCGATTATCCATTTTGCGCTGAAAGAGCGTGAGAGGAAACAATTGCTTCTAATTGGCTGCGCACCTTTTAAATCAATTGTTATCAGGGCAAACGAACAGAAAGACATATGTGAAACTTCCGAAGCAGTAACGAATCGGGAATTGAATGCAGCAGGACCGAGCAAGCCTGAGAGATTAAACTCGTTATGACGTAGTATCCTGGGAAGGTGCTTGAAAAAAGTACACGACACTTGCTCCAGCTTATTTCATCAACGAATAACCGAATATGGCTCACAGAATTCGATATCAGTCTAAGATAACAAGCAATCTCATTATGAGTGACAGTTTGCTGAATGATTCCTTCGGAAAACGTAATGGATTAGTCCTTTGACAACAGTGACTTCCGTGAAATGTGGTTTGTTTCGAAGTATGCATGAACCATGTACTTGGATATGCACGAGATGGCGCTTGGAATACATAACGTGGGCGAAACTCGAGCTTGTCTGTACGGCTCGGCGCAACCTTCAATCTGTTTTATTCTGGGTTAAGCGTGTCTAGTACAATCAACCCAGACGAGTAGAACTGGGCAAAACTAAACGTGTTTATTCTGACTATTGTCTTCCTCCCCATCTATCAGTCTACTTACAGTTTTAATGATAGGTACATTGGCAAAACAAATCGACAGTTCTGTCAGCGAACATCAGAAAATCTCGAAATGATTAATCAAGGTGATCGAGCACGGCATCAGGTCGGCTGAAGAGAAAGAACGCAATCCAGTGTCATGGAAAGTAGAGCAGGTCGGGATGACTGATCATCAACCGAGACTGATCAATTCACTCGATGTAATGCGTAGTCTAAACCCAACAATTCTGACTACCAGTAAGGTTTTGTTGATCAAACAGCAAAGACTAGTTTTTTGCGCCTAAAAATAATTGCCTTAGATTGTATCTTTTGTTCGGTGATGACATTCTGACTCAATCTTCAATCTGTTTGATTGTATGCCGTTCGCATCATGTAACTAAGTTCAAGATGACAGTTATAAGTAAACGGCTGAACAGACTAAACGAAATGTCAAGCATCCCGTAACATGTTTTCCCGCTGTTCCGATTAATTAGACAAGAGAGATCCAATGTTAATAGAGTTAACTGACTGTGGTTGAGCTCCAATTTAAGAAAATACATTGTCGCTCGAGTTTGCAGCTGTCTCTTGAGTGGTCATGCATGTTTAAAAAAACGTACATATAAACACTTGAATCGGAAGAACAGAGAATCAAACAGTCCAAGATGTCGAACATACAAATCTCACCGATTGCAATGTAAAGCGAAAATAATACGCGCTTAAAGATAAAACATTTAAATAAGTGCAATTCCATTCAGCTTCAGAGACGCAGTGGCCAGCCGGTTGTCACATTTTTGTACGAATGACGGGTGCCATCATTTGTTCCAGTCTCTAAACTCACGGGTAACTCGATTCTCCATTGGTTTTATTAGAGTTGTTTAGACTTCTGGCTCAGTCGAACAAGGTTATGGTTGAACCCAATTTATTAGAACAAATATAAAATCATCGCATATCCAATATTAAGCCCAATAAAGTGGCAAAATACAGGCATCTAAATCCCACAAGCCGATCGAGAAAGAAATAATACAACCAGCTTCAGCATGAGAGATATATCAATGAGAACTTACATCCAGAAACTTGATGATAGCTCCCAGACAAGCAAGTCCTTGTTGACAATCGCGGACTGGAAAAGAGATGTAAAGTGTTGTATATTCAACGGGAAAAAGTCTGTGAAGTAGGATAGATAGTGAATAATGATGACTTGAGGAAAAAAATGCGCACATATTTGTAAAATGACAAAAAAAACAATACAAAGAAAAACTAGGGGCATAGAATCTTGATGAGGGGCAGTGACTGCATGAATGCACAGTTCCTGTGTACAAACCAGAACTGTGTGGATGAAAAGAGGCGAACGGTTACAACAAAGCCTCTTGTGCATTTGAAGTTAGATGGTGAATGAGGAAATCCATGTTGTCCGCTTTGCGACACCGTTAGTATCTACTTGACTGATGGGTCCTAATCGTGAGGGACATTTACTGGAGTCAACAAGGTAGCTATCGCGACTCCACTGGAGACAACTGGGCAATTTGAGTGCCACTCAAAGGCGAATGTAGCCGAGTGTTTGCACAGGATAATTCGGTCGTGTCTAATGAGGTTGATGGCGTAGTGGCCAACAGGGTTGTTTAATAAGAGCTCAGAGCGGAATTACAGTCCTAGTCTTAACACTACTGACGAGCTTGAACAAGTGTGGGGCATCAGCCCGTGCCCCGCTTTGAAAGGGGCTTATTAAAAAGTCCATTTGAATGCGAGCCTGATAAATGAATGCTAGCGCTGTTTCATTACTATCAATTACCACTTATCACTAACTGTTTGTTCAGCCACGTAAAATTAAGAATGATTAGAAATCTTGGCAGCTCATTCGAATACAAAGTGTGCACAGAATACTGGATGTCATTCGGAACATTCACATTTATTGCAGCATCCAGTAGAGGAGCAATAACTGAATATCATAACGGAATAAACTCGCATAAGAGAAAATGGGCGCATCAAGTCCAACACAAAGTTGATAGTGCAGCGGCTACCATATAAAAAAACAGGACGGCCAAAATTCCAGTCATGGTTCAGAGGAGGTATGCTGCTGATGAATTCCAACATGAGTAACATAATTGTAATGAATTCAAGGACAGTGTGTTTGTAAACCCATTGTCATTTCGTTTGAAGTTTTCATCACAATAGGTCTCGTGGTTGAAGAAGCAATCACTCACACGTAGTTGAGTAGATATAAAACAAGCTCAATGTGAGGTAATGAGCGAAGAAGCGTTTGCCCAAACGCACTGTTAACGACTACGTAAAAAACAGTCAAACTGGAAAAAGACAAGAAAACGGGTTTCAGGAAGTCGTTTAAAGAAGGTGTTTGTAAAACGCATAAAAAATGCTGATGAATAGTATTTGGTGAAAAACTTGCCTCAAAACACAAAGAAATAAAGTACACTTTCTGGCAGGTTCACAACATGTGTCTAGATCAATTTGTCAGCTATCGAAATCAAACCACGATTGCGTTCAAGGGCCATCAAAATTGGCAGGCGTTGAGCCACTTGTAGTGAAGAGACGCACATTGACACCGATGATGTAACAGAAACCTAAAGCACTTGAAGTGATAAAATGATCAACGTGAAAGGTTTCTCCAGTGGAACCTGTGTTGCAATCAAATGATGCAGTCCTGAGTCGACTTATCGAACAAACGGTGGGATATGTGACCGAAGGAAACCCAGTAAGTTAAGATAAGAATAGGTGCCAATTCAAGGCGGTTTAGCTACTTCCAACTGTAAAACAAGAATGTGAAATGATCGGGTTACAGAGTACAGCGTTTAGACTAATTACTGAAAATTTATGGGGTAATTGAAAAATAGTCCGGAAGTTTTAAACCGGACTGTCGAACAGGTAATTCACGAATAAAAAGACAGGCCATGGTAACATTCCGAAACAAACATGACGTGCACACACCGCATGAACGAATCAAAACGGTAGTGATATTGAAAATGCTTGTGAATAAACTCATGTACATTAGGAAGACAAAAAGTGAACGAGGTGCGGTGCATCAGAATATGCAGCCCTCCAGTCATACGGTCATCCGCACTGTCTGTCATCCGTCGCCTTAGCCCAGGCAACTCCTGTGTATTACAGAGACCTTGAGCAATATTGCTACTGAATTCTCCCCGCCAAACGCCACACATTATTAACAGTCACACGACGTTCATATAAACCACTTCCCGGAAAGTCACTCCGGCGGTTGACCGATTCACGCCAAACAGTGGAGGTAAACGCCACCGAAGTCGAAACAAGAGAAACACCCTTGAGTGATTTCAGTAAGAAAGTATGACAAAATGAACGTGGCTGAAGTGGAATTTTTTTTCCATAAACGAAAGGGTGTTGTTCAACATTACTAGATGAGGAACAATTGAACATTCAATGAACATTTGGCGTTGGTAAGTTTCCAGCGATCGAACCTATTGTGACGCAGCCCTCAAACACTGTCATTATATTGTAAACGGACAACGACATCATGACGAGGAACAGTACCTGGGACCGAACGGGCAGCCGTGACAGGAAAATGCAACACAGTGTGTTGGTCGTCGATGCTCCAGTCCGTACAAGGTTGGATAAAAAAAATTAGGCAGTATAATTAGCAGCGATTAGCCAGCATGAACCAGGTACACCTACTGCTCTTGCTAAGATAATCTGCACTTGGTGTGCCTCATTAGGTGGATATCCATTCGTCTAATAGAAACATTTATTATGTGTCTCCTACCAGTCCCACTGCGGAAGATACAGTGAATACCGAGGATTCACACAGACACCATTTTTTATCTGACCCCATATGCGATTCTCGTTGAAGTCCGATTTCATGAAGATCTACAGGCCGACTGACTAGAACACTTGACCTCAAACTCATCTTTTAAATCATCTTTACCAAATAATTATCAACGTCGCGGAATCTGAGGTTAAGACTTTCGAAAGAGTGGTGGCAGCTAAAACAAGAACACAGTATGCAACATACCAAGAGTACCCAGAGGAGCCAGTGCAGTGACCTTCACCAGGGGTTGGATAAACCCGAACGAGAGTACGGCACTTTTCAGAGAGACCGCGTGTCGACTGCGTAATTTAGTTTTTTTCAGGTAGTGAAACATGGTGCTTCCGCGGACGTAACCGTGACAGACGCTCGCATTCGTACGAAAAGCAATACACTGACAAGGATCATAAAAGACATCGATACAGGGGAGTCGGTGAAAACACCTAAAAGTGCGATGAGTCGACAGTCATGAATGTTTCATGTCATCTCAGTACCAATCGAGTGATTCGGACTGTCTTTGTCCGTAGGTGCTGTCAAATGTATCGCACAATACGGCGATAATAATGCAAAACGTGCCTGAAAGTACCCGTGACTAATGGTCAAGTTTTCGGAAGAAACGTAACCATAAATGGCCTATAAACATCGGAAGGATATAGAACTGTACCTGGGCTTGCTATTGGTTTGTACAAACGTATTCCTCTCAACGGTTAGTAGGTGGTGCACGCGACAAAAAGACCTCATCCTTCTTTGTTTGTATGACTGATTGGGGCGCACTTCCTTGTGACAGTTAAACATGAGTGAGAACTACTGATGTACTGCTGTGTGTGGTGATGATGATGACACGTAATCCACGGTCATCGAAACGACGACAGGCGTTCTCACTATTACGGATCCAATGGACGCATCAAAACTGCCGAGACGACTTAGTTACAGTATGTTATCCAGTGCGCTGTTGATTGTGTGTAAGGAAATTTTCTAAGAGACCAAATGATGTGTGAATGTAAAAAGATGACCAGAACGATAATTCGACGTCTAATGAACCAACCTTTGTTTTCCATAGCGGTCACATTTGGGTTAGAATGCCGAAGCAAATAGTTCAAATCTTGCAAAACATCTGGTTGAGTGAAATCCTCTGAAACGTAAAATTGAAAGAAAGTAGACAGCCATTTAGGGTGATAGTGACCCGGAAACACTCGCAACACGAAATCGGGTTGGTTAGATGGTTATGGGTTGAAGAAATTCCAAGAAAAAGTTCACAGTAGTAGGAGAAAGGATGGATACAGTGACTGTCACATACTACATAGTTCAGAATACACTGAAATAAACGCTTGCTTGTATATAACCCTTTCTTCCTCACTATTGTCACGACAACTATGAAGGTTTAAAAAACACAATGTTCATAACTGCCAGGAGGCACAGACACCGTGATCATCAAATGAAAAGGTTTGTGTCGACTTCTTGTAAAAATACGCATAATCTAGAGGTCGACTGGAACATTGTTGAGACACGTTATACGATCGCAAACGAGGTTCATGTAGTGTGTGTTCGTTTGATGATCGAGTCAGCAAATTACTGCAAAGCAATCGAACAAGGTAAGCTCAATCAGTTGGCGTACAATAATCAAACACCACCCAGAATATCAATAACAGTCCACAACATTTATCTGGAGACAGCCAATCAAAAGAATATCGGTTAAAAAAGATTTAAAAACCAAAACAAATGCGATAGAAACTCACTATCGACACAAACCTGCGAATGAGAAGCAGGCAAACACGATCAACTAGTGAACAATATGTAAACCGGAGAAACCGATCCCGTCTTCATTCAAACTAACATACAGAACAATACGATTTCTTCATAACTGGCATCGGAATGAACTGCTGTTCCTCCTGTTTCAGACACTAGCTAATATGTACAGAAAACATGGGTCAAAGATGCGTGATCAAAGCATACCAAACTGTCCTCTAGTACCAGTCGAAAAGCAAATAAATCAATATGCTACGGACGCAATTTCCTTTTGACTTTCACATCACAAGAGGTGGTAGTTGAGTATGAGGCTGTCAACCTTGAGTACAGATAGGACGTGGTGTCTTCTTTGCTGACAAGATTGTACGGACTGTTTGAAAGATGTATTTAGTCAAGAAACAGAAAATTTAAAAAAATACAAACTGCTAGAAAATTGTAAGCATAAGCGCAGAACTGAAACTGAATGTCACCATAAAATTTTGATTCGTCGTATATGCTGCTCCTCTACTCGAGTAATTCAGAAGCAACTCATATCAAACCCTTTTAACTTCTTCTAGTGAACATCTACAGACCATATCAAAGACATTCCTATCATTTTACTATTGGTATGTTCGCATTTAGGTTGCAAACGTTTCACCACCAAACGAGGTGACATCATCAGTGCGTAGCTGTGTTTTACCGTATAGTATAGTACATAGCGTATAGTATACGCTGAAACACTTACGCACTGATGATGTCACCTCGTTTGGTGATGAAACGTTTGCAACCTAAATGCCAAGCTCGGCGAACATACCAAAACCATCAACCCGAGCTACGAACAACACCACCACTGTTCACAACTATCAGAAACATTCCTATCATCCCTGGATGTTGTCGCCTACATATTACTCAATCGTAAGGATCACTGTGTGCGCTGTCTTCGAGACGTTAGGGGCAGCTATTAAACTATAAACTGGGATGCCACTTTACAGTTTTTGATGACAGCAGGTGCCGACAGTCTCCAACAAGACTCAAACAAGATTACTTCAAAAGCAGAAAACAAGTTATTCCATTTGATACGAAACTGTCTTCAACTGATCTAGAAAAGCAGCGATTTTACAGCAACTTGATAAAAAATGATACTCAGAATAACTACAGCTACATTTTATCTCGGATGACAAGCTGTAGTCCTCTTCGAGTAGACGGAAATATTAATCAGTATCAAAGGAGGTATGAAACAATTGTACGGGTTGCACCACAGACAAAAATGTGGCTGAAAATAGTGTCAACAAACGCTGTACGTGTAGTAAGGACAATTAATGAAGCAACAAAATGAGAGCAGAAGAGAAGCCGTTTTGGTTAGGCCGATTTACTCACATTAGCAACTTGATTATTTGTTTTTAACATGACGTACATTCAAACACAAATATAGATAGTTTATATGAATAAAGTTTCATACAGACCACGCCCTCGTACACAACTTAAAGTATCTTCTCATAGGTGTAGAGTAACGGTATCAACCACTGATACCCATGTGGTTGATGCTGATGAATGCATCCGAGCCAAACCACAGCAATAAAACTAAAGAATCGGAACTAGCGGCTTTTAAAGTGAGATTTTCAAATTCCGCAAATGTTTGCTGACCGTAGGAATAACATAACTACCGTGCATTCCGAAATTTCATACAAAAAATTCACTTGATCCAACATGAAACACTGACAGATTATCCCAACATCCCGCTTTCTAATATTGGTCAAATATATATCATTTTAGATTCATTCGGGACACCCGAGTACACTGAAAACGAAATATTACTGTTTGTATACAAAAATAAGCGTAACGTACACAATTCAGTTGCCCATTTACATCGGAGTCACGTAGAGACAAGAATACGACGTGATGTTATTCCGATTTGTCCATGACAGGCAACATCGTCAACAAAAAACTTCTCAATTATACAAACGATGTTTAAGTCAAACCATACCATTCAAATTATAAGCAAGTGTCTAAAATTCAATGACATCAATCTTAGGCGGTCATATTCAGGGTGCCACTGAATTTCTCAGTTGCCCTGCACATGTGCAGATGGAATTCATTAGGTTAATTATTACTTAAGTGCGCTGATGACTTCTTTTGTGTGGTCTTCGTTCTAGTCCGCACAGTGTAATCTTAAAAAGTAAACTTTATATAGAAATATGGTTATCCAATGTGGGCCACGTTAGAACGTGCACGCTTTGATCGATCTGCTACTGGAACATAATAAGTAGCGCAACTAGACAATGAAAACAACGACAGTGGAATATATCAGCCAAATACTAAACCAAGGATGAACGAAGTATGAAAGAAGGTTTCAATAGTTAATTTTAACGTCCACATCAAAGGATTCACAGGTTAACAATAGGCAGCACACGAGGGAAATAAATACTTTAGAAGACATGCCATAATTCGTGACAGCAGAGTAAGGTAAACACGTCTTTGGAATTGCCCAACTTCCGATGTTTCGAATCCATAGCCGCAACTAACAAATCAAATTGGGCTTTTCAAAGTGAATCTCCCGAGAAGAATTCTTAGTTGTTAGAAATCCGACTCCGACGAATGAGGTAAACCCGTTTTGCTTTACAGGTATGACACTGCGTGGCTCTTTCACGATCCACAGTGGGGAGAAGTAAGTATACCCATTTACCCCGATCCCAATTAAACAAACTGAAAAGCGCATACTATGCAGGCTTTATACAGACCCATGGAAATCAAAAACTCTCCCAGCCCATAGAAAACGTATGGAAATCTGAAGATATATACTGGGGGAAAATAATTTCAAACAATGACATCGGATTTCAAGAATCGTCCGGAAATGTGCGATCCAACGTTGACGACACACAGAGTTGAGTGTGTTGGAATTGAAATTCCAGTATCACACAAGTGAGCATGCAGAGCTGAACAACCTTGCCATCACATGTTACGCCTCACCCCCCCCCCCCATTGTGCCCATTCCACTGTCCTACCACGGTTCTGACGACTACGTGGCAAACACACTCAAAAGGACAACCATCAAGATCCACTAACATATCAATTCATTGGAGACAGTGTGCTGATGATGCATGTCCTTCTAAAAGAGCCGACCCTATTGGGCAGTCACTTTTCCACGGACCCCAGTGCAGTTACCCATATGTGAGGAAATAAATGTGCGATCCTAAGCACCACGGGAAAAGCATATTAATAACGCAACTACTTCAAAATAACGAGTAGCGTGACGGAACAAACAGTTGGAACCACGTGGAACCATCTACGACATCAATGCAGAAAGAAGACATGTTGCGATATGTTAACATTTCGTTTACTCTCATCAGTCGCAAACGTAAAACATTCGAGTGAGTAAAGTGGGTAGGTGTCGCCTGCCTGGATGGGGTCCTCGTGATCACTCAAACCGCTGGTTAGAGACGCTATCCGAGATGGCGGCGTGTCGCAGTCAATGGCGTACCTGCATCCATACCATTTCTAGTTCTTTTGCTTAGACTTCTATTAATTCAACCTTCTTAGTAACGTTTTCTTCTAGGATATTCCACGTCACTGTTGAGGTGAGCGGCAGCCCGAGCCACAGTACCTTTGGTCAGGCTCATGGCTGATATGATGATGATGATGACACGCATACAGTCACACCACGTGTTACGTCATCACCACCAAGGCAACCCTATGGGTTGCTTCAACCACTTTTGTGCACATAGCCGGCTGGTGAGTTCTGATCAACATGGCTTCGCTAAAGGCCAGTAGCTTCGGGTTCTGTTGACGTAACAATATTTTGAATGATTTAATTGGGTCAACCTGGTGACTGTTATCATGAGTGTCTGGCAATCGATGATGCGGGGCTTCGAGTAACGGATTCACCGGTTTCAGATTGTGTCATGAGTTGTTTTAACCAGTTCGGGACGTGTTCTGCTACTCGCTGAGATAGCTGTCGGTCTGTTCTGCCTATGTAAACGTCACCGCAACTGCAAGTGAACTGGTAAACAACGTGAGAGACAGAATGGTCAGACAAACTGCGTTCGCGATTGTGTAGAACGGGTCCTTTGGTGGTTTGAACCAGGCGTAATTGGGCAGCTGGATACGTACGGGATAGGGCAGAATTCAATTTGTGCTTGATGTCGTTTGCCAGATGGTCGCCTTTGAATTGCAGAAATAAAAATATATCTTTCTTTTGAGCTGTTTGTACTGGCTCATTGCCTTTGTTTATCATGCTGTGAATGTCGATGAACTTTTCAGGATATCCGTTTGCCATCAACGTTTTTCTCAGCATTTCTTGTTCCATCTGCAGCTTATCAGGAGTGCAAATACGTTTAGCCCTATGAAATAGGGTTTTCACCAAACCCCTCTTGTATGCTATCGGGGCAAAGCTGGAGAACTGAAGATATTGTCCGCCCCATGTTGCTTTGCGATGGACCGATCGCTGTAATGTCCCATCCTCACGCCTAGTGATGAGTACATCTAAGAAAGCTAAACTGCCGTTTGATTCACTTTCATGAGACAAGGATAAGTTCGGATGAATAGAGTTAAGAAGATTAAAAAACAAATCAAAATGGTCGGTATCCGTAAAAATCAAAATATCATCAACATATCGTTTGTACAATAAGGTTTCGCCAATATTATCTGAGACTTGCCGTTCAATCATTCCCAAGATGTCGGCTAATGTTGGGCCTAACGGACTACCCATAGCCACTCCGTCTACTTGTTTATAAGAAAGCCCTTCAAAATTGAACCTGACATTTTCTGTACACAGTAAAATGAGATCCTTAAGATATTCAAGTGGAATACCTATATCATAGTTTTGGCTGGAAATAAAATCGCATAAAAACTCTCGAAGAGGAACGTTCGTAAAAAGGGAATCAACGTCAATCGAATACATAGTTTGTGAACTCACCGTCACGCGTTCTAATGTCTCTACTAGTTCAAAAGAATCCTTTAGGCAATGGGGGATAACATTTTGCGAACGGGGTCCAAAATTCCAACCAGCCATCGAACAATTTTATATGCTGAATTGTTCACACATGAAATTGGTCGCAGGGGTGCTTCATTCTTGTGTATTTTTTGGTGCACCTCTCATTCCGTCACAACGAGACTGGACCTTGACGTGGTGTGACGGCTTGCGCATCTCGATGACCTATTGGGCTAAACTGGACGGTGTGGTCACCACACCGATAGAGTCACTCATACCAGGCAGGCCAATGGGTAGAGGTCTGACAAACCAGTCTCCTGGTCCTCCAGGTTGGGGTTGGAAGAAGGTTGGCATCTTTTTCCGAAAAGTACCAGCTCTGGTACATTGCCACTTGACCTTGCCCTGCGGTACAGGCTTTTGAGCCAAAGGCTTTGGTTGAGAACCCTAATCGTTCTCCTGTCTAGGTCTGGGCGTCCTGGCAGTATCTCAGCCCACACACAACCATGAATATTCACAACAACAATAAATCCATACTGCATCGGCCGTCTCGCAGTATAAACCGGTCGCCCTATCTGCTGCATACAGCAGGGTGGATAGGCGAAAACATGCTACTGCTGACCCCTCCCCCACTGTCCTATCAAATTTAGCTCTCAGGCCCCTCCCGACCTCCATTTCTGATAATTACTCTACAGGTCCCACAACAGATGTAGCTAATGTAGTAACACTGAGCCGGTAAGTTCCGTCTCTTGCCATTCAGCTTCAGGCCTCCCTCGTCCCTTGCTTAGACCTAGAACGCGAATTAATATAGGTGCCTTCAACGTTCGCACGCTAAAACAGATAGGTCAGCAAGCGGCTCTCGCACGAACGCTAGACTCGTTGCACGTTGATGTCTGCTGTATCTCGGAGACTAGAATCCATGACAGTAGTCAACGTATGGAACTAACAGCACCCGCATTGTCTACCCGATACTTACTTAATGATGCGGGCAGTGAAAGCCGTAAGGAAGCTGTCTCGCTGATGACGCCTTACTTTCACTTACAGCTCGGTTGTTTGTTTGCAAGGTGTAGGCGCCTTGATGTTGTATGTTTGAATATAGACGTAGCTATTTTTAGTAGTTAGGTCCACTTCCCCTCCCTCCTCTGTTTTCTTCTTTCTTCCTATATAAGTTTTTTTTCTTTGTTCTTCTTCGTGGTTGTGTGGCAGTCAAGCATCAGTGTGAACCACTGATGTATTGCTGTCTATGATGATGATGATGCACCTCTCATTCGTGGTGTTTCGGTGCCGCTTGGCTTCATGTGCCCATATTGATTTTCAGATATATGGCCGGTCTTCTGAGTGGAAACTTTAGGAAGGAGACTACGGTAAAACCATGACCAATTCAGTTGCCAGATTTAACACATTTAGGCATCCTTATCTGAAAGTTCAACGACTGAAGGAGATTTATAGTGCTTGTATTCACAACTGTATTGGACGGTATCAAGAGAGTGCAGATTAAGGGAAAAGTATACAAAGAGGCTCATTGTTAGAAGTGAGGAGGGTCACAGGAATATGAAATATAACAAAACGAGGTGGAATAAGAATATGTAAGAGAGAAATATGAGCATGATAGTACGAAACAGGCTCACTTAAAAAGAATATAACTTGATATCATTGGCATTAGTTCGCACATCACTGCAAAGTTGTTCAGATGACATTGTTACCTGAAGATTCGGAATAGCATCACAAACGTATGTATAAGGTTTGTGCCTAAGGAAGAACATTCCGGGTAAATGTACCCAAACACTAAAAGAATACCGTTTGTAGTTCCAGCGACTCATTAGTTTTCGCAGCTTCAGCATGTGACCTGAAGGACAGTGACTTGTAGTAGGCGTAAAATTGCGTCTCGCGAGGTACGATGGTTGATGAAACATTATATGAATCAAAACAAAGTCTGCTCTGATATGTCGATGACACCATGGGAATTAACTTGGTTTAGGCAAACGGTTCTAACAAGAAAATGAATGAACAGTTGAAGTGCGTTTTGTGCCTCTGCGGCATACTCTCCCTATCGGCGTCATATCCTTCATAAGACATCATCGACGAGCATGAATAACTAACTCGTGATGAGAGCACACCAGTGAATGAAACACCAAGAGAAAGCTCTGTAGGTAAAACATCACGTGAGTTGTTTTGGCAACGAGGCGCAGTTAGAAAGCAGCCTGAGATCTTCTGAGACGATTGTTGTTCGTTTGCGGACGATAGTATACAGGGCGCGACCGATTTGCGCTAGTTAACAATTGGGGTGGTTAAAGTGAGGCCGGTACGCTGCGAATAGCCGATATTAGGTGTCAAAGTCATTTTGAAGTTTTATTCCTTAAACAATACTATTCACACTTTCCTGCCACCAGCACATAGTAGAATTGGGAAATTCAAAATTGATAGCATTAATAATGTGTTGCAAATGGTAACTGTTTGTCTATCATGCGTTCGTTGTCACAGCGAATTCCAATTCAAAACAAGCAAAAAAAGGACTTTTAAACATTTATATACAACAGAAATTTCTGCGGTTCAACACACGGATCTCCAGAACGCTTACTTTTGTCTAATTCAGTAACCAAAATGCCAGCTCTGTCGAATATCATGGCCAAATGTTCCGTCAAGGTGGTATCTGCCAATTTGGGTGCCGTCTTTGTTTTGCCACCCACCGCCGTCGGCGAGCCAAGGAAGCCGGTTGGCACAAGACACTCACGTGAATTCAGCTGAACAAGCGCCGTTTCTAAATTGGCCAGCTGCACGGAATCGATAAATTCACCGACAACGAGACGGCGGCAGTCTTTTTCACAAAACGCTAAAGCAACATACTGTGTAGTAGGAGAAAAAAGTCAAACTTTGGAGCGATTTCATTTTTTATGTAAAAAAGCAGTGAAAACATACTAAAGCCTGATGGGGGATCTAGCATAGTCGTTCTAAGTAGACCTGAACATACGGCCGCAGTGCTCTGGGACATAACGAAATTTATAACTGATATAAAGGCGGATCTGGGTTGTTGATCAAGTAACAGATAAGATGAGATTTACAAATGCTACTGTTGCATAGCATCATTTCACAAATTCAATAATACGCTCTTAAATTGATTGATTCAAAGATACGTCTGGCCTTCGAAGGATTCACAAACACGGTATATCAATTCGATAGATCATTACTAGGAATAATTTCCTCATGTTCTTCGATTGACAGATGGCTGATAGACATTCTGAAACTGATAATTAATGACTTGACAAAACACAGTTTGCGAGACACTTATGGACTATTGCCAGTCCTTAAGGCGACTGATATATTCCAAGCAAAAGTGTATGCAGTTGACGTTCAACCGTTGTTTACCACTGTCACTCGATTGAAACAGTCGAGTTCACGCGATTATATTTTAAAATATACATACATGTGCACCAAGTCCGATCCGGAAAAATATCGTCCTATTGTGTACACAGGATGTTAGGTTTTACTTCAACGGAACTGGTTTTAAACAGTTCGACAGTCTCCATAGAAAACCTGCTGAACCTATGGATGGTGATATTTACATGACGAAATTGGAACGAGAAGCAGCAGAAGCAAACAGTCAGAAAGTTTTATACAAGAGGATGATAGTCTGATGGGAGCTAAGAAACAGGATACATTTGAAAATTCATTGAGGTAGTTTAACTCGCCACATCCCAACATTCGGTGCACGTGTAGGTATGAGAACGATAGCATATTAGCTTTTTGGATGTACTAATGAGTCGAAAAGTGAATGAAGCGTACATGGTACTGTAAACCCACGTGAGCAAGAGAGTATATCAAGTTGTTCACCTTTTCGCCGATGCAGCACAAGCGCTGTCTAGTTCTAACACTGTACCACAGTACCAGTAAAATTTGCACACCAAAAATCATGGGGGGATGATTGGGATTATCGGAGAGTGTGCTGCGCTCAAATAACTATCCTGGCAAGTTAATCGAGCGTCATAGCCAACCATATTTTCAGAAAGAGGTCCAGAAATCGATGCAGAAAAAATACCGTGTTATTGCATTATCATACGTAGATGGAAACCTGATGAGTGAGTTAAAACGTAGTTATGAAATGCAGTTAGATCGGACCTACATTGCCGCCCAAATATGTTTCGATATGTGAACATGAAGCATGCTCAGGTTACCAATCAAAATGTTCGAGTCTATTTGGTAGACCAGCGATTGTATACACTTGTTCAACTTAAGCCGAGGTGACAGGAAAACTGGGAGGACAGACAAGTGACTGAGGCGTCTTCCAAACAAGTTGCGCCAATCAATGGGTCAGCTGGACAATAGCTGTGCATCAGTCAACTGAACACCAGCTTCATCGGTTGCAAACCACTTAGCTCCGACTAAACAACAAGGAAGAAACTGTATCGTTCTGTGACATGCAACCGCGTTCATTGCAGCTTTATTAATCACCCAACGTGCTCACTATATAGAACTAAGGGTCAGCTTTCAAATGAACTACTTCAGGAAAAGGTTGCGCATCGTGATTTTATCCTTGCGCAAAAATTTACCAGTATACGTACTCTATTGAATGTAGTACAGTTTGGTGGCAACGATATCAAGATTCAAATCGGAACCAGACTTGTTGTTGCGCGTCCCGTTACTCCAATCTGGCAGAGGTTCAGTGTAAGAGCTTACAAAGATCTATAGATAAAAGGTGCCATCCGGTAATTCAAACACGGATACTACGTGCGTATGAGTCAAACTCTGGGATGATCCATATTCACCATGGACCTCATACACCACGCTACCTCACATTCTACTGCAACTCATGTTCAGAAAGAGAAAGCAAAATTGTGATTCACAATAGCCATCGCCATCTTGCTGAATAACTTCCCAGAACCGAGTACAGTTGATTGATGAGGCAAAATGGGTTGATACAAGACAACGCTAGATGCAACATATCTATGATCAGTTGAAGGCGAGCCTTCGTGAGCCTGACCAGCCTGCAAAAGCGTGGATTAACGACGACTCCGGAATTCAATGCGCACGGGCGCCAGACATAAGGAGTCAGCCTTTTGGCAGTTGGTTAAACCACAGGTTAGACGACCACGGGCAACGGAAAGCAAATGAATTGCTTTTTTTTTCATTCAAAATTTGTCAGAGGTGAAAATAGGTTCCCAACCCGATTTTAGAATGTGTT
>LOND01000922.1:52199-75283 GCA_014220965.1 Paragonimus kellicotti | reverse complement strand
GTCGGCCAAACAAGGACACCATCAGATACCTTTAATCAATTTGAGTGAGCAGATATTCAACTGATGCATGGGTGAATATGCAGTAAGAATAAAAGACAACTTTGAGCAATAAGGCTGCCGGTTTTATTAAGCCCTTAGCTGGCTGTCACTAGTTTTCATGAACTCAACTGTTACAGTTGCAATAAATGCCCAAAGCTGCAGTGCAGTGAACTTCATTTTGTCGAACTTATATGTGACTACCTTGCACGTGATTCAAAGTTTCCCATCTTACGATAAGAATCCAGATACCAGCTCGATATATCTGAGATTATTAACTGTACCACATAAAAGGTGTAGAAAACCATTTTTTGTTGTACGTTCTAAAATACACGAGAACCTCGGGGCTGAAGCTGGGGTGCTTCTTTTTCATCACATTTACTTCGTGATTTGCAATGACACCACCAGGAAAATAAAACCCAGCCTCTCCGCAGAAAATGTTATCTTTAGTCAGCGTTGGTTTATGGGACAGGTTTCCTACAAACCATCCGCAGTGCGTTAAACGTCTTTCTCAGTCAATTTCTTGAAGCGCAACTCCATAATAAAACTTGTGTGAGTGAAAGTGAAGGCCGTTTAGCAACCGCTGAACCCAGTATCAACTCTGGCGAGGCATTGGGATAACTTGTCTGTCAAAACTCGGGCGTTTCCGTTAACACTGGAGACGATCTTTCTCCCCAGTTCCCCCGTGATGACATATCTGTGAGTAGTTTATGGACTCCTTTTCTTCATAGGATCTATCATGAAGAACTGATTCCTTGCCCTTTGCATCAGTGACACAAGATTTTCTGTTCTTTGGACATCGCCGTTTAAACTCCATTTGGGCTTCCCGTAAGTCAAGATCCGGTGAATTCGGACGAACTACTTATTCGCGTGCTGCAAACCTATTGTTTACTCAATTGAACAACCAACCCATGAGTTGGTCTTATTAGCCGTACACAGTAGAGACGTTTTTCTGGCCACAAGTTGGAAAAGTGACATGAGTATCATGTCAAAATAGCTGCTTACTGCCCAAAATGGGTTACGGTAAAGATGCAACATGCTTTGTGGATTATATTGATAACATGGTCAGCACACAGAGTGTAACACGTTGAATGTTCTTTACGTTGGTGCGATTAGAACTTTCAATTCAGTGTGAGCAAAGATGAATTATGCGACATCAGAAACACGTTTATTTGTGTGTTTGTGTGTGTACCTGGCTGTCATTTGCAAAGGAACACAAAGTGTGAGAGGCAGTTGAATATCTGCTCACTCAAATTGATTAAAGGTATCTGGTGGTGTCCTTGTTTGGCCGACGGTACCGATCATTTATGGGATTTTGTTGTAATTAGAATTGAACTATATAGATTAACGATCGAAAACGTATAAGAATCAAAATGTAAGGATCAAAACGTATAAGAATCGCAAAACACAATTAGGCACAACAACACAGAACGTATATTGTCGAATCGTACGTATCAATTGTACAGGATATTGGAATAGTAAAACAATTGCATAACAGGAGACAAAGCATGTCAGTCATGTTCATCACATCCGCCACACCTTGAATGAGCGTGCGGATATCTGTAATTCCGTGGTGGTCTGGATTCCAAACGTTCAGATCTTCTGACTGTCGGTTCTTCAGGTGTTTCGTGTACTTCAAGAATAGCCTGTACTTCAATAATGTCGTTTTCAAATGCAACAGGATTAACTATAAAAGATTCATCAATATACAAAGCAACAAGGTTTCTGACCCCTAGAACTGAACTCAAGCCTGGTCAACATGTCTTCGATGGCAGGAAAGGTCTTCCAAGTCAAGAATATTAACCATGCGATTTCCGTGAGAAGAAAGAACTATTCCATTAGCAGGACGTAAATCGTTGCCTTTGAAAAATGTAACATCAGCTGTTTTTGCACAGTCAAGACTTGTACGCAGAGAACGAGATTTGAAAAGGATCGCGGGACTCTTTCCAGTTACCGAATGTGATGCATTTCTGTACTGCATGAGAAAATTATCGATTCCTCGATCAAGTTCCACAAATGAGTTTGGTGTTAAAGAAGCAATGGCAGACTTCAGTGTGCGTACAAAATTTTCTGCAAGTCCATTGGACTGTGGATGTCGCGGAGCAGTAAACAAATGCCGACATCCAAGTCCTTTAATCCATTCCTCCAAAGACTTGGCAGTGAAGTGAGTACCATTGTCGGTGACCAAAGCAGCAGGTACACCTCGCGACAGAATAATTTTCTCAAAGCATTGTGTAAAGTCTGCACTCGGTGATGAAGTGAGAAAAACTTCAGGCCATCTAGAGTAAGCATCAATAATCACTAGGGCATAGTATTTCCCCAGAAAAGGACCACAGTAGTCAGCATGAACTCTCTGAAATGTTTCAAACGTAACAGGCCATGGAAGCCATCGTGATTGTTTCGTATGAATCTTGTGTATACATTTGGTACAATTTTTGGCAGTGTGTTTAATATCTGATTCTAATTTCGGCCACCAACAAGATAAGCGACTTCATCTTATCAACTCCTAAATGTCCGGAATGCAAGTCCGCAAGGATATCAGATCTTAGAGTCGGTGGAATTACAACACGATCATCAAAACACAGTAATCCATCCGGAGTAATAGACAAACTTTCACGGCGACAGTAAAATGCAGGAAAAATCTACGCCGCTGTTGTTGTGTCCAGCCACGTCTTAAGGCAGAGATAACAGGACCAAAGAATTTACGAGTATCGCACACAAGTGCATCCCTTTTTACTGGCAGTGGTTGAACTAGTAAACAGTCAGCTTCGTTAGAGTTTGAGTCCGGTGACGGAATTCTGGATAAGTAATCAACATGGGGAATTTTTGGCATTGTGGTGAATTGTGTAATTGTAGGAACTAAGAGCAATGCTCCAGCGTTGCACCATGGCAGCAGATGACTTTGCCAGCGATTTGCTGGGATGATACAGAAATTTTAAAGCTTCATGATCTGTTGCAATAGTGAATGAGAGTCCAAAAGATATTTATGAAGTCTTCTAACAGCTCAATATAATCAAAGGTATTCACGCTGGTGTGAGAAATACCCACGTTCGGCTTTAGACAGACGACGTGAAATGCATATAACAGGTCTACCACACTGTTCAAGAACCGCACCTATTCCAGTGGGAGAAGCATCGGTAATTACAGTTGAATGATCTTTGGCAGAAAACGGTTTTAAAACAGCAGTAGTTTGAAGATGATGAAGTAAAGTACGAAACGTTTTTTCGTGGTTAGTGGACAAAAAAAATGTAGATGGATAACATATCGAACAAAGAAGTAGCACATTGAGCGAAATTCGGAATAAAACGTGAGTAGTATTGGAGTGCACCCAGAACAGAACGGAGTTCATGAAGGTTAGTTGGTGACGGTGCATTCACTAATGGGGCTAAGCGTTGTAAATCTGGCTTGAAACCATTGCTATCAACAACGTAACCAAGGCATGAGAAAGAAAAAACTGAAAAATTACACTTCTTTGGGTTAATGGTCACGTTGAAGTCAAAAAATCGTTTCAACAGAGAAAGGAGGCGATAATCATGGATGGGCTTATCAGGAGCATGAACAATAACATCATCTTGATAGGTTTCGATACCATCTAAGTCTTTAGTAATTGTATTTATGACATCCTGAAATACGTTTACACCGAAAGGTAGAAAATTGTATCGATACAGTCCGAATGGTGTAGTAATCACAGTCAAATTGCTTGACACTTCATCAAGGTGGTATTTGTAGATAAGCATCCTTTAAATCAATCTTTGAAAAAACATTAGAATCTGACAAACGATACATCCTCGGGTTTTTATGTTGTGTAGATACGTTGTAGTAGACGTGTATTCAAAGTTAGCCTGTATTCGCCACAAATTTTTGGTGTAATCCCCTCAGTTGTATCCCAACAGTTGTACGCCGTGAAGACAGCACATTTACACAGTTGTTAGTACTCAACCGACGTTATTTGCAATCTTAATTCCTTCAACAGACTTAACGCTATGTCACGGAGATCGGAACGGATATCAACTAAGTCGACCAAATGGTGAGAGGTGGACCTGTAGAGTCTGCTACCTTTTTGCTCTCTTGTTACACACTATTCTTCATACCTGTTACGTTCATTGTACATATAAACTACTTGTCTATTGTTTGAATCAATACACACTTTGTCCTCGCGCGCCTTGGCTTCTGCTTGCACGTGGTCGTTGTTACCGGGAGTTAACTGTGGCAACAGTCCATTTTAGTACGCTGGAGGAACTGAATTCGCTGAATTTTCTGTTATTCAAGAGGAACGTTCTTCCAACATACAGCGGACTTAGTGTGGTGGAATTTATCGTGAACAGTTACTGTAGATTGTTTTGTAACATTGTCGATTCATTTTTCGGTTCCACTATAGACCAGTGTGTTACGGTTTCTATTCGGTAGTTGGATAGTACAGTGAACGTGCGGATATCTCCAGGTAAGTGGTTCAGTGGTAACGTGAGTAATACAGAGGGATAGTGGTTTAGCACATACGTGTATTGGCTATCAACTGAACAAATGAAACGATTAAGTTGATTTTTCAGGACCACAAAGTCGATAGTTTATTCTATAACGGTTTACTGCAAAACATTTGTTATCAACAGTGTTTAACCAGAATGATCAGATACTTAGAGATGACATCGTTGAGAGTAATTGGTGTAATGTTACGTGGACGTTCAATCCTTCTTCCCCCTTCTCTTCTTTTTCGCACATTCGCTGACAGCCATATCCTACCCGATCGCCCAACCTGAATCCAGTATAATAACTTTGACCGACTGATTCACAGGGCTACTGAACTTTCGCATCAAAGACTGACAACTCTGAAAGTGTGCAAACAGATGAAACAGAAATACATGGCGGAGTCAATAGAAACCACACAAAGACACTTAATCTAGTCATCTCCAACAAAGATAGACAAATTCGTAGTGACACGCCAAAACCATAGCACCAACATTTACACGGTAAATTCGCCTAGATTACATTGTTACTTTCCCGTCCAATTTTTTACAGTAATGAGGTTAGAATATTCAGTGAGTAGACCTCGCAAGAAGTAATTTCATTACTCGGTTGTTCAGGAACATTCGTGATGGATTACGTCGATAAGACAAGATCAACGTCAGGAAACATACACGCGGGGGTAGCAACTCAATAATGAGAACCATGTTTGATTCAGGTACCTTAACTCTTTTCGGCCAACTTTTATGCAATAATGCATATGCATTTCAATTGGACAGCTTGCCTGTAAAGATTCCCAGAATTGGTTACAATCTGTCTGAAGCGCACCTCTAACAAATGACTTACTTTTTCTGGAGCTACTTTGATAGGCTCTTTAATTTCATAAGTACCATTAATTTTTGGTCGAATTTATAAACGGAAAACACGTTGCCATCTGTGCTTATATCAGTTCCACCACCCAACCACAGGGACACAAATAATCCACGGTTTTTTTCCTTGGTGAACCCTATCCACAACTGCGTAGAGCTGGAGGATTCAGTCCGAATTGTGCATTTCAGCGGACGTGTGAATAGGAGTTGACAAGCCCTCGGATTCCAGACATGACACATTGGGTGAAGCGCACTCATGCTTTGTTTGTTCTGTTGGCAGGGTACGACTTCAGAAGATTTGCAGCATTCACTAGAACAGATTGTCAGCCTTAATTAACTTCCTTGATTGCTGATTGGAACGACGATAAAGCTCATTCAATCAGGCAGCCAGTCAGTCAGGCAGTCGATCGGCCGGCCAGTCGGTTAAGCAGAACGCTAGAAGCTCTCTTCTCATCCCTTCAATTAATGGATTAATGCTGAGACGATTAGGTGACTGGGTGTGTGTGTTTGCTTGTGTGAGAAAGCATGACCAAACCCGTCTGTCATAGAGAGCTCGGTTGAGTCGGACACAAGCAAACGTACACGTACGCGCATCAATGACACACGGTTCGCATAAGTTTATTTGGTGCAATCATCCTGCAGTCTGAAGGTAGTTGTTGAAACGAAGACCGCTTAATTACTAAAGACGAAGAAAAGACAGCAGCGTGAAGCACTAGCAATCTAGCAGGAAGATAATTAGCCTGCTGAGAACGATCTGTCATCGCTGGGCTCTCATTTCGCAGACATAGATTGAGCAGATTGAATGGAATCACTAAGAACTTCTTTTCCATCAGATCATTCGTTTTCTCATCTACAAATGCATCGGGAATTGAGAAGCGCGTGTACGTGCAGGCGTAAAGACACTCGCGTGCGCGCAAACCTATAATTAAGCTAGTGAGTATATCACTGGACAGTATAAACGAAAGTTTGCTGGTGGGAAACAAAAATGACGGCATTACCTTTGTTGCAACTCACAATTCATTATGCATAGGGGGAAGCGCCGTCATTTTTGTTAACTTCATTAGAACCGCTTTCCTTCTTGTCGGTGATACTACAGGTGTCATAGACAGGGAAAGCATTTTGATCGTCAACAAAGTGGAAACTTGTTGATGTTCTTGTTCCTAATGATTACTCTCTTAGAAACGAGCACTCTATCTGGTTGGATTTTATCTTTGCTTCAAACCCTTGAATGGCATTTTGTCGCAGTTTCCATCAACACTCATACCGCTCTCTTATTGTGACTTCTTAGTGAATATCTAACTGAGTTATGACTTGTTTCATACTCCGTTATTGCGGATGGACGCAATCCACTTCGGATTGCCAGTCTTGCACTGGCTACATCTAAAGAGGCTCAAAATGGTGTCTGTAAAGCTTCTTGATGTCTGCCGTTGGAAACAGTGTCGTGTTAATAATCGTGTTTTCCTAGTGGTTCACCTAAACGCAGTGGTGTCTCGTTGATCGATTCATCTCAATTTTTTGTCACTTTAAAACGTAATACAGCTTGAGACAAAGTTTCCGGTTACAGACTTTTCTGTATACGTTCATTCACCACATACCGTATTCAGTCACACCGTTATCAGTTATCTAAACCAACAACTGTACGAACGCCTGCAATGAGTCATCGATTTTACCTTAGTTGTCCCGCTATCTTCATAGTGACCAGATAATCGTGAACAAACGAAAATAATCTACATTCGTGTTAAAGAGCGGATTACAATCCTGGTTTTCGAATGAATATTGTTTTTAACTTCAGAATAACTTGGCGGTTATTGGTAAATTCCCATGTTGACAACGTTTCACCTGTGGTACAAAATCTCCGTCGGACTAGATGAAGTAATGATTAACTTGAAGGCAGTTGAAGTGGGCTAGACGTGAAATTAACTGAACGAATCTGAAGATGAGATCAAGAGTCCTGTGTGCAAAGACGGTTGTCAATAACAAGCACAAATTGTTCAGCCAGAGGTCAGTAGTATGGTTTAAACAAGACGGAAATAAAATTGATCTGACTATTAGGATAGGTTAATCACAGAGCCATTTGAAGTTTAGAGAGGCGGAAACAGGAATAACAGTCCTTATCCACTAAATCCTGAGTTCAGCCATAAGCCGTAGTTCCACAAAGGCTGGTAGATTGATATTCCATCATAAGAAGGGTAAAACCCAATGTTTCCCCTCATAATATGCAGACAGCGTGCAGCTGGTAATTTGAATCTTAAAGCCATGACACGATTAACACATTTTAGTAATATTACACCCGATTCATCACTATACCGCTCATGGTTGCAACAAAACTAGTTACTTCTTTGTCGAACGCACTCTGCCTTATAGCGAACCATTCACACAACGATCTCAGTTGATGAATATAATTGACAAAACCATCCACATACACGCAATCTGTTCGCACATATTAGAGACCTATTTAAAAGTCCTAAGTTTGGAACAATTTGTTAGCAATGCGTATTGATAACGCTTCACGTCTGTCATGATAGCTTCTACGAACAAGGTTAACTGATACAAATTTGGAGACAGGCACAAACCTGTGAATATCACCGGTTAATGATAGAAACTCACGGCCAGTGGTACGCTCGAGTTACCAACTGAATTTAGTTTAAAACATGTTGAAAAAGACACAAAAAGACAACAGATCCAGCGAGTCACATAACTTTGTCAGTGAGTCTAACAGGAAGAAACTTAATCACCAGAATAACTACGATATATTTTGTATGGAAAATTCAACTGGAAAATCGGTGGCCACCAAAAGTGTGATAACAAAAGCACTCAGTTGTATGAATCGAAACGGACTGATTGAATAAGCTATCTGTGGAAGAATTAGACCAGTAGGCACTGTAATTCCCAGGCCATATGTGTTATCGAAGGTCCCTAAAAACGGAGTACTGCTCCGACCGATTGTATGCATGTGTAATTCGCTGTTTCATGCAACAGCACAATAGCCATTTTGTTAAGAACCACTTAAGGCGTAACTAGCAAATCACAGGCCTGAACGTTTTTTAAACTTGTGGAGACGTTTAAACAACCAAAAGCAACCGGAATACTTTCGTTTTTGTCACATCTCTCTTTACAAATGTCTCATCGAGTAGGACGATTGGGTTTCTTGACCGGCACATTGAGAGCAGTGCCAATGAAGTCGGGATAGCAGTAGGTGAACTGAAACAACCGTTGTGTTGCTGCAAGGGTAAAGTTCGGTTTAAACTTTCCGGCAAGTTATACCGCCAAAAAGATGGAGTGGCATTGGTGTCACCGGTAAGCCCTGTACTAGCCGATATATATATATTTATGGAAAGGCTTGAAAGTTGTTTATTAGCTGACCATATTGAGTCATTTACTTCTTCTAAACGTTATGCAAACGATATTATCCACATGGCAGATGAATCTGAATGTATCACTGAAACACTTTTGTATTTCATTTCTGCCCACAGAAATATCCGCTCAATCCTAGAGCTCGAATCGTACACAGCTCTAGCGTTTTTAGACTTGTTCATGTCCCATTGTGAGGATGACACGATGTAACATAAAGTATGTAGTAAAACTTCTTGATTAAAACAAAATATTGACTTTAATAGCTTTGCACTATTAATAAAAAGATTAACTTTGACCGGTGTTTACTAGAGAGGACTACAAAAATGTACTCGAAGGTCACTATAGAAACGGAAAATAAGTTTTTATTTAGCATTGTTTGAAAATGACTATTCGGAGCAATCTGCTTGTAAACACATGCTTGTGAGCACAGATGTAGATATACCGTGAACCGTAGACAGAAGAACCAATCTATCTTTCGTTACCGTTCAATGGCGATAGCTCTGCTGAAAACGTAACTACGAGACTTGACGTAGCGATGAATAAAAACTTGTTTCGCAACTCATCTACATGTTCAGCCAAATTTCACACCAGTTGTGTGTCCCCAGCTGAAAAATATACTCACTGTACATGTTGCTTCTTTTTGTTGACTGTTTCGTTTGTTCTATGAAACAAGATATATGAGCAGCACAGTATGGTGATTATCAAAACGCATCCAGGCGCATCATCTAGTACGGCTAGCTCGAGGATCGATAAAGACTTGTTCATCTGCGGTTGCTGAACGTTTGGTCGAATCAAACCATCCGATTAGTCCGGCCGATTCGTTTTAGCCGGATCCATCGAGTCTGTAGTGTGTAGTCGATGTGGGTTAAAAGTCGTTTACTGGCAATCGCAGAGGCCATTACAGTCCACATATACTCACTCCCATTTTGTGCACAAAAATGTCTGGGAAAAACATTGAATCTCTCTTGTTTATTTCTCTACACCTCGGATAGATCTGTTATGTGGGCGCACTGAGTTCTTCACATAGGCTTACAACCAGTGTGATTAATGTTCCATAAACAGACCAAAAGAGTTGGACTAAGTTGACATTAATTATTACCATCCCTTAACTCACTGATGTACTACCCCTCTGCGAACCCATATAAGATGTGTTGTATTTAGCCTGATGATGAAGCGCTGAAGACGAGCTTGTTATACTACGCGTTTCTTCTCATGACTAAACCGGACATGTCCACGAAACTCAAGAAGTTAATTGTTTCTGAGATATTGAGCACAGGTTACTGATCCGCTGGACAGGCCAATTCATTCAGTTATTAATGCAAGTGAATTCGATTGAACTATCGCAGGCTGCCATAAACCATAGGTGTCACAGGCGATGATTCTATTCAAAATTCCGAAGTCACGTGAATATTACTTCGGAATTTTGATGGCTTCTTTGGTTCACCGTTCTTGTACAGTTTGAACACGCATACTGTCTATCGCACTTTGAAACTGGAGTATATTGCTCGCATCTGCATTTGTAGAATCGATCCGTGATCTATCGTCTTCCAACTTGTTTAGTAGTTAAAGTCCAGTCCGTCCTAATTTTTTTCAGTTTCTTAACTCGTTCACCCAGCCAGAAGAATTCATGTTCGAAATTTGGGGTTATCAATGAACAACTTAGCATGCACTTCAAACGCCACTATTTACTCACCGTTACATGCAATTTTTATTGAATTTTCATATGACAGTGGACTGGGTAGGTAACTAAGTCCAAACGTGGAATTTCTAAGCTTCCGGCTTGGCTTCTTGGCTTAACTGGTAGAACACCTGAGTAGATCACCTGTTTCTATCGCCGGTTCGAGTCTAGAAGTCCGGATTCTTCGCAGTTGTATCTTTTAAATTACCAAGTCTTCCAAACTGCTATTAAGCAACAGAATTAACTATACCTTAACTTTACATGAAGTTACTTGGAAAATACTAACGACGACACTGTCTGACAGTTGGCACAAATTTAAATGTTTGCTAAAGTCATCGTTCATCTGTATCATGGAAGAAAACTCATGCGTGTCTCGTCTCTAAAGGTGCGTGATAAGTAAACAGTGTAATCGGACGACTTTTTCAACAACCAAATGCTGAAATTTTATTTATGCTCGCTTATATAAACTTAAACATTCCACAATGAAGATAAAAACGTAACATAAACGGTGCCTTTATGCTTATCCTTTTTGCCCGCATTTTTTCTATAGTTGTCTTATGATATTTTAACACTGCAAGTTGAAATTTGACGAAGAACCTTTAATGTGTTTTGATCAGAACTTCGTCGTAACTTCCGGATATTTTTGATGATGTTCGTATTATGCATCTTATTCAATTTCGCTTGTACCGAAATCGTTTTCTGAGATTCCGTGCCAGTTCAAAGTGACTCGTTGAGGATTTCTGATATTGTTGTACGTTCACATATTGGCCGAAACTAAGCAGACCACACGGGCATGTTGGGGTAGAAGTAGGAAATGAAAACGTTGCATTACTGTCCCAAAACTATGAGACGACTGACCATGACAGGCTTTTTGAGCTGATACAGTCAGGGTGCGCAAGCTAATTCATTGCTGAGACGTGGATCTATTTGCCAAAGTGGATTTGCATTTTGTGTCTGATCTAAATTGTCCCGTTCATCACTTTATTGTGCTTCACTTAGTACGATTTACATGAGCTTACTAACAAAGTTTGGTTACTGTAACTCCTTAAAAATTGTTGTACCCTGCTACGATGTTTTCACTTCCACTTTCTTTCTCAAAACGCTAGTGATATGTATTCGATTTGTACCACATATGAGATACACATCAATACCGGATAAACTCTCCTTCGTCGAAGGATCTAGGAATGGTAAGGTGGAGTACGGAAGTGTTGCGGTAACATCTTAAAATGAAAAACGTAAGGAACAGTCACATCCATAGACATAATGCCTATCAACAGCAGGTATCTTTCAATAAGAAGCACTTCAGTTAGAATGACCAAAAAAATCATTCCATCAGGTTGATTCACCCTCTGTCAGTAGTCCATTTTGGTGTGCGCCAACTAACTTGCATGTAACGGATCCCCTTACGAAGGCGAGTGAAGTATCCTCATTACACTAATGTCGTCCACATGTAGCGTGATCAAAAGCACGAGAAAAAAATAGGTTCCGTTAAGTGAATGCTCCAAGCCTTCTTATTACCGTAGGACATGGTCGCATAGACAGTAAGCCTGTTATTGAGTGTTGGCTCTTTATTTGGATAACATGCGGATATTTTCGGATATCTCTTGTTGCAGGAAAATGGGATCTGTTAGTCTTGTCTTCGACCCAACAAACAGGAAAAGGGGACTGTTAAAAGAAATCGGAGCTGCAGAAGCTATAAAAAGAGTTGATTGTTTTCTGATTCACCACTCAGTTTCTAACCTATACTGCGACTAACATATTCCATACCTTTTCTAGTTCCAGTTGTCGTGCTATCATTTTCAACTGTCTCGATGTTAGCTTAAGTTGCATCAAGAGAGTTTTGAGAGTGTTAACAGTGGACGGGATTACACGGCCAATTTGTACATAGGTGGATTCGTTGACACAGGGATTGGTTTGCTCTCACGGAATGAGGAGGCACAGATCAGCCGGGTGAAAAAGACAGACTGAGCTAGCAAATTACGCAGGCTAACACGCGTGAATAGTAATGAATGTGTGGCTGCGTTCGTATAACGTAGGACGTAAACGGGCGACACATACGACAAACCGGCCCTCTGCCTGCGGATATACGAGCGATTCACTCACATTAGCGCAGGTCTTGGTATTCGTTGTCGTCGTTGGAATAGCCGGATAAGTCGGACAAGCTCCATATTATGTTCCGAGGCCGTAGTTGTCTCAGTAACAAACCTGCGGCTGCCGTAACAGTTAAAGACAAGGCTAAACCACACAGCAATCGACCAGCCACCGTCTCCAAGCTTGGGTGAATAGTGTCCGTGGTAGGTGGCCAACCAAATCAAGCCTACTGTGTCTTCTGGTGATCTGCGTGTGACGCAGGAGAGATAAAACATTTCATGCGAGTGCCGTAGAGATCTACTAGCTACTGCGCTGACAAGACAATATGACTAAAAACAGACCAGCCACAATCAACCACGCGCCAATACGATAGCCAGCAGGAATAAGAATGGGCACTGGGATTGGCTGGCTGAATGGGAATGTCTTAACCGGTGACTTACAATGAACCAGCCAATCAATTCATAATGGGTGCACACTATCCATTTGCTTCTTTTCATTGGTAGGTCCTGGGAGGTGTCTTCTGAAACTCTGAACTAATCACCAGTTTTAATTAGTTTCGGTTTATCTCATTGTCCTCTCAGTTCTCTAAAAGCATCTGTGAATCACACTAAAAGCTTCACACAGGCTGTTGTTATCCTAACTAAAATTGAATCCCGTACTAAGAACGCATAATTCTGTTAGCTTTCTCTCAGTTAAATCTATTAGACTAGACCCGTATCACAGTCGACCTAACAAGTTACGCACTCACTCACTCAACCTGAATAAAGAAATTTGTTGATTTTCGGTACCGATTGCTCAGGTGATCAGTGACAAACACCAGTCTCTATCAGCTTGTCATTGCTCTTTCGCAGTTAAACGAAACCTTTAGTCGTTCATTCCACTGTTCCTCAAATATGGACCAACTCAGTATTAGTAAAAGAGAAGCGAGAAACGGTCCATTTCGCAGGCATTTCACGCAGACTTCGTTGTTCATCTGTTGTCAAGACAAGTCAGTAACACGGTTTATGCCTTCGACGAGGTGACTTTTCGTATTTTTACATATTCACATCTTCCGAAACTGGCAGACAGTTAGCTGTGTGTTTGAGTCACAAAGTAGCGTTAATAAACAGGAACATTGTACAAAGGTTAAGTAACGGACAAATTCAGTATCAACTGAGCGAAATCTATTGGTCCGATTTTGTGTCCATGCGTTAGGCATTCTGTGACTCTCAGTCCTTTAACCAGTAGGGTTCGGCGTGACATTTTGGTAAACGCCACTATTCTGTTGGCGGTACCTATTGAAAAATTGTATTAACCACCAGCTACAGTTTATTTGAGCTTTCCTCGTAGTTTTGCCCTTACTGTTCTGTTCTTTGTACGTTTTTTCGAACATTTTCACTCGCCTAACATACATATAAGATGCCTCTATCCAAAGTGGTATTGAACCTGGTCACCTAGACCCAACGTGCTACGAACACTATATCGCCGGATATTTAAAGCCTTAGTGGAAAATAAAACACAACAGCATGGTCAGCCATCCACGTTGTTCAACATTTCCAAATAAAACGGTTAAATCTTCTTTATTATTTTGTGGTACAAAAATGACATCACAAAACCTTTTGCCTCTTCAGCAGAATACTTCGGGCAATTCAGCCTCCATTCCGGTAGAGAAAGCGTAGCAGAAGGATCGTTCATGCATTAGTTGCTCCTCCTTTGCACCTGACTACACTCCCTACATGCTGGACTGGATTCGGCACCAAATAATTTGGTGTCAGTTGTGACAGATTCGTATTCAAGCACCCCGGATCTTCGGAGAAGATTTCAAGATGCGCAATTTGGCGTAACCGACTATTACCGGCTTCAGTAATTAGCGATCCATTAGGCTATCTAGCTATCCACAATTAGGCGTGACACATTGCTCCAGTGTACGAAACGAATCTGATAGAACATGTTCGACCGCAGTGTCACTTATTTGAAAATTGCTTCTTCAGCTGCCACCCACAATTGCGTAGTTACGTTCCGGTAAGTGGAAATGAAAAGAATGATAACATTTAAGTTGAACATCACTAACATTTGATCGCAGCTTTCGCATTCACATAGACTTTCCAGTCAGCCTTTTTCGAAAAGAAGCACTAGACTCGAGTTTCGCTCTCATTAGAGTTTACCACGGCAGGGGTTAGAACTCTGGCCACGCTTTTAGGAGGCAACCGTGGTGACCACTGCGTCATTGAACTTACTCTTGGCATGACCAAATTATCTGGACGCTCAGCCACATTTGCTCGTGAGTAATGACTACTAACCATGACTACTCACCAGTAATCAAGACTGATAGGTGTTTACGATGTCAATTATTAGGATACCGGACGACGTAACTTGTAAAAAGTTAGGCGTAATCAACCCGTCGTCGAAATGATGGAGAATGCTGTGAGAAATTCCGCCAAATCAAAAGAACTATGCGATGTTACAGCAAACACATCTACTTCCAAAGCGAAACATATGCGTCGAGAGCTAGTTCACCATACTTTGATCACCAGCATTGAAATGTTTATATTATTTTCGTGCGCGTTAAAGCGAACAAGATGACCGTCTTTCTTAGTGTTAGGCGGTGAAAAACTGCGGTTGTTCTATGGTTAATCAATATAATGTATGCTTTTAATGTTGTCGACTGGGATAAAAGGAACAAATGACGTATTTTGTACCTTCTAAATTCGAAAAGTATAAGCTCAAACATGTAAAATCATGCAATTCAAACCATAAAAAATCTTTTAATTAAAGACGTGCATCCAGTTTATTACACGCAGATTGTTTTGTACCCCCATAAGGAGAAAATGATATACTTAATTATTGCTAGATTATCGAACAAGTTTGAAAAAACTATTTATAATGTGTTAAACACTTCTCGCATTCATCTTCTCGAGATACAACCTCGTGGGGAAGCTTGTATAAATGAAAGCCAAGCTGATTTAATACCTGTGGAACCGAACGTTGACGGGTCACGAGTTTCCGGGATAACTGGCTTGCCAAAATCTGAACGTCTTTGATGACAATGGAGGAAACATTTCTGTCCACTTCCTCAGTGACAACATGCGTGCGAGTAGTTTATTAACCCTTCTCTTCTTCTTCTTCACGGAATCTATCCTAAGGAACTGATCCCTCACTCTTTGCACTAACAAAACTCAAGGTTTGCTTCTCTTAGAATGTCTCCCTTTGAACGTCATGCACTTTTTTGTTAAGCTGAGATTCGAAAAACTCAGACAGACCGATCTAATTTCATCAGTATTTTGAAAGTCCGTTGTTCAATAATTCAAACAACCTATCCGCGCTGTTTTCTTATTGGCAGCTCACAATATCGGGGTTGTTGAGCTAATCGATTAGCGAATTTCCGTGAAAACGTGTCGGTGCATTTACGTACTGATTAAAATTAGCTAAGGTAAAGATGGTACGAGCTTTCGGTGAGAGTGTACTGTGTCGCCAGCTGACCTCATCAGGAATACAGACAGTAGAAAATGATGTTTCTCGGAATGGTTGAGAACCAATACTTTCATTTCAATGAGGGTGAGTCCAAAGCTGGGAGCACTCGAGTGAATAGTTCACTCTATGTATGCACCTGACTGTAGTTTTCAATTACACCAGCACACAATGTGAGCGCTGATGAAACTGGTGTGACAAAGCTTCTACGCGGTGCACCAAATTATGCAAGTCGTCTGATGCTCTAGTTATTAACTTGTTAACGATTCACACATTTTAAAAATAATGTGTTTTACATTCATGAACGTATCGAAAATGAAGTGAGACATCTGCCGAATTATGTCCACGGTGGAACCAGAACTCATAAACAATCATAAGTGACCAACCATTGACAGATACCGTCAATGAACGAGCCAACAGAGTGGAAAATGCGGGAAAAGCCTAAACCAGTTGTAACCGGTGGTCTGTACGGTTCTTTAGTAGATACGGCTGACATAATTCTGACGTCTACCAAACCGTCACACCGAATCATATTGGTTGAAGATCTGACATTCACACACAAACGAAACCCGACGCAAATGTCAGTTCAGGCAAGTGGAAAGTTGGTGTCCTATTTGTCTGTTGGATTACCATGAAACATCAGGCGGCACAGACAGTTTTGACAAGCCACATAAATGGAATCAAGATGATCAGGGAAGTGGCTGGCAGGAGGGCAGACGGTGTGAGGGAAGGTGCATGTTTAGACGATCGAGTGTGGACTCCTATGTTGTCAAGCTGTGAAAAGTTAACAAACAAGTGTTAGAGACATACAGTGTGTGAACGACAACTGGCTGATTCCCTGGAATAGTCAAATGATAAAACGTTTTAAAATTTCTGATTAGTTATCGCCTCGCTTTCTATTTTCTGCAGTCTCGTTGAAACAAGAAAGGTGGGCTGAGAGTTGCAACAGATTGGAAGGACCACATTTTGCTACTTAGACTAACGCACATGGTAATATATGAACCTAATGATGATAAAATTTAGCCGTGCATCATGTTCACATGGTGATCCAAACTGCCAAAGAACAAATAGTGTCGAGTGGAAGGTTCTTCCTTGGAGCAATGAAGTATGAATAGGACGTAACGTAGAGCAGTAGGCAGAACCATTCATGATCCACTGGGATTTGTGAATCGAGATCGCTTCGCTCCCCTTTCGGATATAGTAAAGTCAGCTACAGTGTTCATTATATTATGGTTTATCATGAGATGGAAACGTTCAGGTGCGTCAAAGACTGTCTTCACTGGATTGATTCATTAGGTTCGGATGGCCAAAGGCTTATGAGGGTGTCTTCTCACTCTCCTAAGTTCGTTTGTGACATAAAATGTGAACAAGCACATTACAATTTGTACGAAGAGCGCATTTCAAAATTCATTATTGTGACTTATTATCTCGAAGTCTGGTTGACGCCATGTCGGTTTTCGTGTGTATGTGATGTACACGTGACTTACTATCGTTTTAGCGCCTGATTGTTTGTTTTTACAGCTGTTTAAGGTTCACGCTGCAGCTGTTGTCCTTCAACTCTGTTCTGTCTCTTGGTACATCTATTCTGTTGCCTTATATGTTAATGTGAGGTGAAGTTGTTGTGGATAGCGATCTCGTTCTTAGTGAGTTACGTCACATAATTGTATGTTGACGCTGATGCGAAACACTGCCTCGTCAAACTTTACACTGGTCTCGGATAGAACTGGAAACGATCCCTGAGGCGAAAATATTTAGTCATTCGAACCAGTTTAAAGTTCAACTTGAAGTGTGTAAACGAAGCTCAAAAATTTGAAGTTAATACTTATTATTCTATTCGTATTTTTGCGTCTTTTTGCTGGCAGATAATGTGTTCGCTTGATATGTGCATCCGCGTGTGTGCTACTAAGTCAACTTCACTGTGCAGTTTTTGTAAAACAGTTTTTATTGTAATTACCAAGTAGACGGTTATCTGTTTGTTTGTAGACAAGCTGAAGTGATAACGGTTACCATGGAAGTGGCCCTAATATTTACTTTCTTCAAATGAACAAAAGTCAACTAACACGGTTTCAGATAAGAGATAAAGATGTGAACTATAGTTCAGCTTTTAAGAAATTAAAATGCTCCACAGTGTTGTATTTTAATGACTGAAACGAGAAATATATATTCAAATTCATTTGTCCACCTTAATTTGAGGTCTCGTATTGCCCTTCATTCAGTTCAAGGTCTCTGTATACGAAAATAAAAAACGGGCTATTTAAAAGAAACTATACTCTAAGTAGACCGGCCCAAATGAATCGAGTGAATGTTAAGATACGTCAAGTAGAGTGCTGTTCAGGTTGTGGCAACAAGAATAAACGAATTTGTGTGCGTTTGTCTGCTGTGCGTTATGGATCCTGCAGATGTGGTGTAGTGGATGGAAGTACGATATTTAACCTATCTGGCGGACACCGACTGGTTAGCTAGATTGAGTTAAAGGTGACTAGACTATGTATGTAGACTATGTCAGTAGACTGTAAAAACGAAACACCTAATTGACCTGGCTGAAAGCCCCAGCTGATTGGGAAACTGTGATTAAATGTAGTTATCATTTGCTTTGAGACTACTCACACTTTCAACTACGTCGTACTTACACAAAACGATTACTACATTCCTCCACAGTAGCCTTTCCAAGTTAACGACGGATGAGCCGTCTATAAATCTGAAATCGCTTCACTTAACTGCTTGACAGTTATATGGAGATGACTCAAGGTTCACCCACATGATAATTGGCAACTCTGGAATCCACCAATAACGATAGAAGACATACGTCGCGAGATGTTAACATTTCGTTTACTCTCTTCAGTCACGAACGTAAAACATTAGAATATATAGGACATGCGGATAGCAACAACAATAGAAACAATCAACGATTGGGTTTACATGAAACAAGGACTGTTATCAGTTCCAGGGCAGACAAACTGCGTGAGTCAACAGTTTATGCACACACAAGACCGGACGACGAGTATTTATTAACATTGTGACATCTCGCGACGTACATCTTCTATAGTTATTAGTAAACTGGATCAAGAGAACTCAATGTTTAAAAAACTCTGGAATTTTCAGACTCTTCCGACGTATTAGCACCAAAAACTTGCCATTCTGTCACTACCATTTGAAGAACATCTGGGTGGCAACCGCTAATTTCCAGAGCTTGTGAACATCGCACGGTTGCCTTCTAATGACGGAAAGATGATTCGCTTCGTCTCATTGCGGCAATCACACACTTTAGAATGTCTTTCATTAAATGTCACTGCAGTAATTCATTCTGTGGATCAAGTAATAGTTGTGAAATTCAGGTATAGATTTCGAAAGCCGACGAAGATTAGAACACGTCCATTCGCAGCAGGTACGAAGGCCTACTGTTTGTTTAAGTTGCTTTGCCAGAAAACACGTTTTAACGTCACGCCTAATCTACAGAATCATGATTTACGGGAAGTTAAATAAATGAACGAGCCGGAATAATCGTGAAACAATTTGTTCCCCTTATCGATTTGAATAACACAGAGAGACCGCAAATTTCGCGAGATGAACTTAGTTCGTGCAATCTTTTCAGTCACACACGTGTAACACTTGAAATATTAAGTAAAAGAACAGTGATAAAACGTCCGCTACGGAGGTGAAGTGAGTTGACCGGGTAGATGGTGTTGAAAGTCGCGTCTCCTAACGAAACAAGCCGAGGGAATTGCGATAAAGTGTCCGGTTTGAGGTCTTGATTACCAACTTTTAGACTGTGCAAACCTATGGGTAAAACTAAATGTCATCCGCTTGAAGTGAACCTGGAATAATTCCGTTCACATTTTCTTGTGTGCATTCAGTATCGGGTAGATAGACCTGTATTACTCCAAGTAGCCAGTCTGATTGTGACTGTAAGATCGGATTGTATTTTTTTCGTTTGGTTGTTGACGCCCCCGAAATCCGAATCGTTCTAACGTAAAGACTACCATCAACGATCGTTACCTCTGCTTCGCTATCTGTCCTGGTTTTTTTTTATGGTAATGGCCTATCGTATATATTCAGAGTCTATGCGGTTTAGTTTTTACTCTTTCCCAATAAGTACTGTTGTTTACATCTTTCATTTTCGGGTTGGAAATCAAGCTGTACGATCGTGTGCGTAACTGTAACAGGGACACTAATAGATAGATATAACATCAAAAGTTGACCGAGCAGGAAGTGTTCAAAGAGAAAGTGATTGGTCACTCACTTTTATTCAAGAAAGTTCACACTACCGTCAACGTGCTCAAGTGGTTTACACGGAAGAACTTCGAGTCACCGGAATGGATTATTAATCTTCAGTGGCTATCGTCAGAGTAGTAACTGAAATTTGCCTCAAAGGGAAAACAGACGCTGGTATTTGTGGTTTGGGAATATATGTTTTAATATTCTCACTTTCATTTTAGTAAGCTTAACTCATTATAAGCGAATCACAGATGCACATTCTCACAGAAAATGGTAGCGAACAGCGTAGCACGTAAACTGTTATAGCAGACACGATCTTCACCACGTTTGTTATTGTTGTGAACCAGCATGTATCACTTACCTCGATTAGTTTGATATTACTTAGACTATTGGCTCACGGATTACATATGGAGCGTACAGTTGGTGCTATAAGTTATTTTTGGGGATTTCTTTGGATAACTTGCCTTCGTCTACTATAAGTTAGTCACAGCCCGTCATCGATTCATTTTCTAGTGGGTCCGGTTGAAGTCGAAGCGCTCAGTTGCATGCCGTTACCTGATTGGTACAACTAACCAGCCGCATAGTTGGTATCTACCTAGCCAAAAAATTCGATAATTTGTGTCTGAGACAACAATTTTGCAATCCTACTATCAGGCTAGGATAAGGACTAAGTACTGAGTACTGAAACTCTTAGTAGAAATAATGGCAAATGAAGTTATGACGAGTAGAATTGTCTTCAACCTATTCTGACATATGACGTTAATAAGACATACAGAAAACTAAGTGATGGTCACGAAGTTGCTGACCACAATAAAAACGAAGAATTCAACCTGTTTATTGCTGATAGCTTATTTTTCGGTCAGTATTTGATTTTACGTAACATTTTTGGCCAATGATGATGAACAATCGACAGGTTCCGTTCATCAAAACTCAATTTTTGTGAGCATTCGAGAGCATGCATCTTTTTAGCTACATCATAAGGTTTGATGTCGAGGAGTAAATCATGAGTTTAGTAGCCAATTTTCTAAATGTTGGAAATCGTCCTTGCACGGCGGAATTTTCAGAAAACTTTTGTTTCTGTGAGGAAAAAAAAATATTCACTTCTACTGTTTTCCGACTAGGTTTGTTTCGTGATTTTGTTTAATGGGCTACTCTTCCGAAACTTATGCACAAATCAGAGGTAATCTTAATGGTCACTTAATTATGTTTATACGGAACGAAACGAGAGAATCAATGTGACTGTCAGTCACCGGACCTGGTATCACGACTTTGGACAAAGTTATATGAATCATATAGCAAAACAAACAAGCAAACAACGAAACGCAACACATAAAATCCGAAATTTCGCCCGTGAAAACACGTATACTGACAGATACGGTTATACATCGACTCTTCGGTTATAAGAGGACAAGGTATGTCAGTAGGTTGTTTAATTGTACGGATAGTCTCAGACACCGTATACCATGTTCGTAAGAAAAAATCGCATTGGAAGCGTAATAGGGACTGTATTGTTCTTTTCAAATAACCGTTTTGAATAACCCTCAATCTTCCACCATTCCTCGGAATAGTTACACATGGGGAGCATGAATGTACACTTTCGGATAAAACAACTATACGTGGTGGTACCTAAACGTTCAGTTCACGCAATCCTTAGCTAAACACCTGCTGACAAAACAAACAGTCAAGTTCACTTAGCATCGGCTAATCGTCAAAGACACGTATCTTCTTCTTGATTAACCGCACTTTCATGTGATTACACCCGCTTCTGGATCACTTGGGCGACTTTTGCTGCCTGCCGTTGAGTCCCTGACTGATAAGCTCTCATAAAAGTTTACCTCAACCATCATGATTATTTATGTTGACATCCAGAAAGAATCACTCGCTCCTTCTAGTTCACCAGATGACAGCTCATGCATAGACTGAATCGTCGTCACATCAAAGTTTCGGAACGTCCACTCATTCGTGATTGGTCGGTCCGCTTTTCACATTCTAATTGATAACCAACTGTTGATGTCGGATGATCCGCATGCCGGGCACGATGAGGTATGCTGGACCGTATGGGATAGTGACTAAGTAAATAGGTGATAGTTAGCAAAGATCACGTTATCTGTCGGTACTCGGACGCAAGCGACAATTACCAACAAGACCGTTTTGTCTATTTTCTATGAGAAAAATGGTCACTCAATATAAATTTATCGTAAATGCATTTTTATATTATACTCTTCACGTAATCCCAGCATCTTTCACAATGTCAAGTTCACTGGGCCCCAAATGATTTCCATTTTGTTCCCCACTAACTTTGCATATATTGACTGCTGTCGCAGTAGGTTTGGTATTTTCCTACGTGAAGGTGTCTTAGCCGATCCGCTTAAGCTTTAAAGTTCCGGGATAATACCTCTGTTCGTTATCATCAGCGTGCTTCAATGACTCAAATCTGTTTTAAGTGAATTTAAGCTCTGTCATAATTATCTACCATGGACTGAGTTTTACGTGACCGATGAGGCAGGTCACAATGTTTATGCAAAAATTAACGTTCTTAAACCTACTGGCTTACTTTAGACTCAACATGAGATACAAAGTCTCAATTAACATTCATTTGTTGATGGTTAGCCAAAGAGTTGGAGTGTTACGGAGTGAACAGTTCTCAGGTTGGTCCCTAGTTTTCACATGCTGATGTCAATTCTGGAAAGTTACTGATAATCGTCAGTTTGGTCTTGACTATTTACAACGTTACTCTTATACACCTTCCTATTTTGGGAAACGTTGTTTTGAGGCAGAACTGCAAAAACAAGCCAGACGCCGTCTGATGTTAGACGAACGTTTGCGTTAACATGTCGTCTGACCGATTTTATCTGTTAAGTGTCTAATTACATTTGGCGGTGATCCGACTGATACAAGCTACCGATAAGCGAGACTTTCATTCATCACTCAGTTTG
>LOND01000922.1:36744-52099 GCA_014220965.1 Paragonimus kellicotti | reverse complement strand
ATATCATGTAAGTCTAATGAATCCAAACCCTAATTGCTATATTCACGAAGGAAAAGGACATTTGCACAACGATCGCTGAAAACAATCATTTTGAAACCCAGGTTCAAGTCTGAAACGATTGCGATGATGAAATAACCACAGCAATGTAGAAAGCAACATCCCGGTAGAGTTCTTCCTTGTTATAACTTCGCACTAAGTTTTTCTTGTCATTTTTGCTAAGAAAACGTGTTTTTTAGCCACGACTGTCTTCACAAATTTGTCCTTGCTACACGTCAATTTTAAGTATGTAGATGCTAACGAAAACACCACGATTTAGAGCAGAAGGATACTGTTCGTAACGTATAAAAAACTACACCCCAGCTACAGTTACTCGGTGCCAACATATGCCACTCCTTAAATGGATACCACAGAAGAATGCAAAATCTGTGGCTGATTTGGATGGGTGGCTCATGAAATTAAACAAATGCGGTGTTCTACGATTTCACAAAGCGTCATGGAACAGCATGAGTTCAGTAACTGATTGTATACACGAGTCTTTCCTGCTCCGATTCCGACACAGCACTCTATCGTATGTCTCCAACAGCGACGTTCAGGTTGCTAATATTTTTCTAGACATCACAGTATCGGATTTTATGGTACAAATTCAGGCGATTGATGCCGATATCCAGACTGAAACGATAACCTTATGAATTGTAAAAACTGTTATGATCTAGTGAATCGTAAGTAAGCATAAACATGTGGAGCTCCCCACTTGGTAAACAGGATTGAGAAGCTAGTGCATGTTGTAGTACGTTTCTTAGAACGCTTTGAACGGAGTAATTTAAAATGCACCGATAACGCTATAACACTTGGAAAAATGTATCCCATTTTTTAGCGTAAACAAAAGCAAACAGTATTGATCAATTCCTGTAAAAAAAGACACGAACAGTTCTGAAACTGCTTCTACTTTTTAACAATGCAAGTGTCAGTATTGCCTCGTAGCAATAACTGGACCGGTAATTGTTACCTCATTAACAGTTCGCATCAACTCAGACCCAGTGTCTTGACTATTTACAACGTTACTCTTATACACCTTCCTATTTTGGGAAACGTTGTTTTGAGGCAGAACTGCAAAAACAAGCCAGACGCCGTCTGATGTTAGACGAACGTTTGCGTTAACATGTCGTCTGACCGATTTTATCTGTTAAGTGTCTAATTACATTTGGCGGTGATCCGACTGATACAAGCTACCGATAAGCGAGACTTTCATTCATCACTCAGTTTGAACTGACGATTATCAGTAACTTTCCAGAATTGACATCAGCATGTGAAAACTAGGGACCAACCTGAGAACTGTTCACTCCGTAACACTCCAACTCTTTGGCTAACCATCAACAAATGAATGTTAATTGAGACTTGTTGATCTCATGTTGGGAGTCTAAGTAAGTCAAGTAGGGTGTGTTGTTAAGGAAAGTAGAGGAAGGGCGAGGCGCCGCGTGAGGGATGCATTTCTTTTCAAACCATAACAACTCGTGTAATCCTAATCTCACCATAAAAAACACAAACAAAAAACCTCTAAACCGAACCGATAAGATAAAATTAGGTGTTTTTGATATTTTCCTTTGTAGTTATTTTTTTATTCTTTCCTGATTTTTACGTTTTGTTTCTTTTTTTTTTTTTTCTCACGTATAATGCCGTCTAGGATCTTGATTCAGACTCAGTTTCTGTACAACTCCAGAAAGCGTTATTGATATCCGAATTGATCTACGAACTCCAACTAACACGTGAGTGGTCGTTATGATTACTTGTGTAGTGCTCAACAGCAGGTATCCATTAAACGGTAGGTGTCTTATGAAAAACTACCCCAGCAATTGGCTGTCGGCTGCTGTTGTTCCGTACAAAAGAGACCGTAGAATGTACACAGCCAGCACAGTGTCACAGTGGCTTTTGAGCCTACCGATAGGTACAGAGCAACTCGATTCATTTAAAAGACACACGATCTCCTCTGGGATGGTCAGACTATGTGTTCAGAATGAGGTACAAAGATTGTCTATTCTCTTACATTTGGCAAACTGTCCGCCGGTTGAAAGTGCGTATCAACAACGAACGTCTTTTGACTGGCGCTCTGTTGACCTCAAATACACCATGGGTGATCGATCTATAGAGCTGCTCGGGAGAAAGGTCAGTTCTCTGGCATGAACTACCAAATGGAGTGCGATGGAAGCAGGAAAAAAAAGCTTTTATGCTTAGATCGCGAGTGCGCTCACACAAGTCTTCGGACAAACTAAAAAGCATATCCATAAACACGGTTGGTGGCGTCCGTTTTCGAATTAGTCTGTCGCGGTGTTCGAAGCCGAAAGACGCCTAAGCATAACCCCCACCGTGAACGGCCTGAACCACACCACTTGGGAATCCGGTCATACATTACAGACACAGTTTAAAAACGAGAGAGTAAGACCGGAAGGCGTGTGAACAGAGGCCATGGTGATTCAGCGGGTGTATGTTGGTTAACCAGAAGGGTGGCTAACCTCTCGCAGAGACAAAAACTAGAAGGACTTCAATGATTAGATCTAAGCTAGTAAAAACATAATGAAACTATACAGCAAGTGATTCAGTATAGAGCCACATACTACTGCAATCTAAATATGAGGATTAAGGAAAACAAAAACAATATTGCACCGAACAACAAACAAGGCATTCATTATGCAACGAACCAACAAATGTGAAGATGAGAACCGGTCAAAGTCTGCCATGGTCTAGCATTCTGAAAAGGACAGCGGGTGGTTTAAGGAAAGAGGATTGGTGTTGGCTGATACGACCTAAAACGAGGTATACCGGACCTAACTTACTTGCGCCTGATATGCTGGTTGTCTCTTTTCTGGTTAGGACGGGCCGAATTTTGTTGGCAATAAATATGTCTATTGAAACCTTGCGGCAGCTTCGAGACGGCCAAGTTGCATTTGCGGTCAATCGCATTTCGTCGCAACACTACGGGCAAATCACAAGTTTTCATTTTGCGTACTGGGCGTCTGCATTGAAGATCCGTCTGGACGTGTTTATTCAGCATAAGACAGTCCGCGTTTCAAGGCCTAGCTTCCAATCAAGATCTACCACCAAGAAGAAAACTCACCGAGGGAAGAAACTTTGTTGATAGGTATCCTTGTACTCGCAGCTTACTGACTTCCAGATTTTTCGATTATTTCCTTTTCAATCAGTCTACACAACAGCCTGATTTTGGCAGTCCTGCTGGTCACCCGGCGGAAGGGTACCAGTCAACAATGGTTGTTGAATATCCTCATGGCTTTGCTCCCGTCTGTGTAGGCTTGCCGAATTACCTCAATGTTTGGAATCCTTTCCGATGACCGAATGACCATGATGCGTCCTAGACGTTGCAGACGGGAGCGGATCAGATACTGAACACTCCGTAGACAGCACCGACGCGCAGCAGAGATGTAACTTCCTAATCGTCTTCAGGTATTTTTTGCACTAAAGCATTGTTTTCGATGATTCTTTCTAGGCACTACACTGAACTTCTCAATGATCGTCTGAAAGCAGCTAGACTTACATGATATTGTGATCAACTCCGTTATAGAGGCGTACTCGAAGAGATCTGTGGCTATGATGTGGTTTTTCTGTCCGATAATCAGTTGATAAGAATGCGGCACACAGATTATAGTTTTCTGCCCGATCAGTTTGCAGAAGACAGGCGAACAATGCTGTCCGAGTTGGTATATATGAAATATGCTTTTCAAGATTAAAATGAAAAGCTCAAATTCAAGTATGCATCTTTTTTCCTACTTCCCTACTACAGACTGCGTATCCATTCACAGCCAATAATATTGTTGAGGGAACAGCATCTAGAATAAGGAAAGCAGGTGGGCTTAGTTAAAATTCATCTGTAGTGTCGGACAGACACAGTTGCGACTTAATGAGGATATGATTATCCTGTTGGGCACAGTCTATAGATGTCACTGATTTCAGTGTTCGAAGATAAAAATACTTCGTCCCTTCCATTTTACACGAACTGCATTGACATCCCTGTTGTTACTGGTATCTCTAACTTGGTTCTAACCGTCTCACGTTTTTTTCCAAGCCGCATTCTGAACTTGTCCTTACTTTTGCTAATTAGAGTTTAGAACTGGAGAACCTCGTAAACTTGTTCCCTCTAGATAAAAATATCTCCTTCACCGTAGCATGGTCGACGGTGTCCAATTCCGAATTACTCTCTCACAGTGAGTGAATCTGAAAGACGGCTACATACAACTCGCCGTGAGCAATTTCTCTGGAACCGCTTGTGTTCCCATCCACACACCTCATACCCAATGTAGATTGGGAGAAATATGATCCCGAAGCGTTCGGGTGGATGTTTTCGAAACCAAAATGACCAAGGTTGCACAGCAGAATGGCAGGTTAAGGTGCATCCAAAGTCCATTGTGCGGGTAATCCTAACTTGAGGGGCTCTCAAACGATACTGTCAGTACTAGAAAGGCCAATCAATGTCAAGTGTGTTGAACATAAGAAAGCAAAAGGAAGAATGTGAACCTTGTCAGGAAAGCAAATATAAAAACGAGAAGCTGATAAACCAACGGAGCGCTCCTTACTGTACGGAATCAGACAAGATAAACGGAATGTTTTCTAACATTGTAGTTATATCATTAAGCTACTGGGACAAAAGTTATCTACTCTCGCTGGAAAAGTCTAGCGTTCACACATTATTTAACAGGAAAACCGTCGAGTAGACAAACAGAGCTTTCCAGATACGAACAGACAACACGATAAATCGAAACTAGGGCAAGCGACCACTGGAAACACATTAAGCAACCCACACAAATCATCATTCATATCGTATTATGTGCAGTGCTTATATCTACAAAATGGAGTTTAGTAAATAATACTTTTGAACCGTAAACAGACGTACTGTGTCTTGTTCTAATGGTCATTATGCAGTCAGCCCTTGGTTAGACCTCGACGTGTTAGAAACACATGAATAGTAACTTTCGCGCCTAGGTGACACTCTAGGAAAGCAAGTTGGATGAAAAACTACAATATTCTAGATAAGTTGGCAAAGGCAATATGTTTTTAGTGGTCACGTATAATGCCGTCTAGGATCTTGATTCAGACTCAGTTTCTGTACAACTCCAGAAAGCGTTATTGATATCCGAATTGATCTACGAACTCCAACTAACACGTGAGTGGGTCGTTATATACTGTGTAGTGCTCAACAGCAGGTATCCATTAAACGGTAGGTGTCTTATGAAAAACTACCCCAGCAATTGGCTGTCGGCTGCTGTTGTTCCGTACAAAAGAGACCGTAGAATGTACACAGCCAGCACAGTGTCACAGTGGCTTTTGAGCCTACCGATAGGTACAGAGCAACTCGATTCATTTAAAAGACACACGATCTCCTCTGGGATGGTCAGACTATGTGTTCAGAATGAGGTACAAAGATTGTCTATTCTCTTACATTTGGCAAACTGTCCGCCGGTTGAAAGTGCGTATCAACAACGAACGTCTTTTGACTGGCGCTCTGTTGACCTCAAATACACCATGGGTGATCGATCTATAGAGCTGCTCGGAAAGGTCAGTTCTCTGGCATGAACTACCGAATGGGTTGCGATGAAGCAGAAAAAAAGCTTTGCTGAATCGCAATCGCTCACACAGTCTCGGACAAACCTAAATCACTATCCATAAACACGGTTGGTGGCGTCCGTTTTCGAATTAGTCTGTCGCGGTGTTCGAAGCCGAAAGACGCCTAAGCATAACCCCCACCGTGAACGGCCTGAACCACACCACTTGGGAATCCGGTCATACATTACAGACACAGTTTAAAAACGAGAGAGTAAGACCGGAAGGCGTGTGAACAGAGGCCATGGTGATTCAGCGGGTGTATGTTGGTTAACCAGAAGGGTGGCTAACCTCTCGCAGAGACAAAAACTAGAAGGACTTCAATGATTAGATCTAAGCTAGTAAAAACATAATGAAACTATACAGCAAGTGATTCAGTATAGAGCCACATACTACTGCAATCTAAATATGAGGATTAAGGAAAACAAAAACAATATTGCACCGAACAACAAACAAGGCATTCATTATGCAACGAACCAACAAATGTGAAGAATGAGAACCGGTCAAAGTCTGCCATGGTCTAGCATTCTGAAAAGGACAGCGGGTGGTTTAAGGAAAGAGGATTGGTGTTGGCTGATACGACCTAAAACGAGGTATACCGGACCTAACTTACTTGCACCTGATATGCTGGTTGTCTCTTGGTTGACGGTGTGCAATAAATATGTCGATGACCTGGCACTTCGAGACGGCCAATGCATTTGCGGTCGCATTCGTCGCAACACTACGGCAATCACAGTTTATTTGCGTACTGCGTGCTTGAGATCCGTCTGGACTGTATTCAGCCAGACAGTCCGGTTCAAGGCCTAGTCCAATCAAGATCTAAGAAGAAAACTACCGAGGGAGAAAGTTGGATAGTATCCTTGTATCGCAGCTTCTGACTTCCAGGATTTTTCGTATCTCTTTTCAATCGTCTACACAACACCTGATTTGCAGCCTGCTCGTTGGTCACCCGGCGGAAGGGTACCAGTCAACAATGGTGGTTGAATATCCTCATGGCTTTGCTCCCGTCTGTGTAGGCTTGCCGAATTACCTCAATGTTTGGAATCCTTTCCGATGACCGAATGACCATGATGCGTCCTAGACGTTGCAGACGGGAGCGGATCAGATACTGAACACTCCGTAGACAGCACCGACGCGCAGCAGAGATGTAACTTCCTTATCGTCTTCAGTGTGTGATTCTTCTAGATACACCTTTCAAGACGTCTGAAAGCAGCACTATCCTTCATCACATGAGCTGGCAACTGTCAATATTGTGCTATCGAAGTGGTGGAAGTTTGCGCAGATATCCACGCTGCCTACATAAATGTGGATTCCAGCTATAAACACATCTGCACCCGGAGAAGATAGACAGAAAGACAATTACATGTGCTGATATCCAAATCAAATTTGGCTGATCACGATTTTTGTGTACGGGGTACCTACAAGTTCATGGACACAAACGCACACAATTACAAGTTATGCTGTATTCAGAACTGGCTTTGCACTGGAATCTCAGTCAACCCATAAGTTCATTTTCATTGGTACCATTTTTTGCCCGCCGCGCCATTTGATGACTACTTCTTATGAAACTTACATTCTTTCCCTTTTACGGTTTAAACAGCCTTATAAAAGCTCCCCTAGGGGATCAAAACTTCTCAAATGTATAATTCTCTTGGCTATAACTATTTGCTGCTTGACCAGCGATCTGTTGAAGCAGTTCATTTGTAACTATCGAAACCTGGTAGGTTGTATCTATAGCTAGAAGCAAGAGCTCTGGGCCTTCGCATTTTTGTTGACCTCTCTCTGAATGACACAAGTTGCTTATGTCAGCAGCTAGACGGACTCGGCTATGCAACGAAATCAAGGCAGTTGTTCGTGATCACAACTCCTCTTATTATTTCCTAAAATCGATCGCTCTCAAAGCTTTGTGACAAATCGTGTTGGTTTCACTTTTAACTCGTTATTGTGCGTCCGCGCAGCAAAAACATCCCGTCCAAGAAATTTTATGGTGTGTCATCTTGGAAGGCAAATGTTTTAGACTCACTCAAAGCATGTGTTGGCTATCAAAGTGAATTCAGTCCCCCTATGAGGAAACGATAGAAAAACTGTCTGCAAAACAACCTTTTTTGTTAAAATGTTGACCTAGAAGTGAACCATTTAGACAGATGACTTTTCGGCAGTAACATTATCATAGTGTTCCAGAAAACCTACAAATGATCATACCGAGCCTGTTTGACTGACCAGAAAAATAGATGTGCCTCGGCTGAGTTTTGTTTCTTGACCCAAGCGAACAGTATACCGATCGTGGTCTATTTTGTGTTAGCCATTTTGAAGAGATTTGTCCGTCTGTCTGAGATAGTCAGGTCTTTGTCGAGTGCATACCTACAACACAGATATGAAGGGTTTAAGAATGACATTCTTCAGTTGTAGTCTGCGCTGGAATGCATTACACATTATGGCTCCGTGCACAATACTTTTCTTTTTCAAGTTGGCAAAATGAAAGCGCATTAACCAAACGCACACAAGTCTTGACGCAGATTGTCTTTACGGTTGATGCTAGCTACTGTCAGGTTTATCGGAGGACACATCTACATGGAGTGATTGAAACAACTGTTTCAGCTTGGGATACTCAGTAAGCCACAGTGATCTGACCGTGAGGCTGTAAGTTCCCTGAATTCAGCGAACGAGTTTCAGAGTGGTTGGATTCAACTAGTTGGAAGGTCTACTGATATCAGAAAACGTCCCGGCAAGAAGATGGAAATGACACAACAACTGAACTTGGGTGTATGAAATTCACAATTGGTATCAGATGGCTGTTTACACTCCGGCAGCGTGACAACCTTCGAAATGAACGTGTGGAGTAGCTGATTAGTGACGACAGTTATTCCTTTTTTTTGCGGGGAGGACTATCCAAAGTTTGTAGTACTTTGTGATAAAAAATACAATCTCAACAAGAACTCATTTGTGTTATTCAGAAAGCTTCCACTTCGAAGGTCCCAGTAAAGAATTTTTCCCCATCAATTTGAATTAGGCTAATTTCTCATATGCCACACGTACACTGATCGGGTTTCAAGATACCTAAAGGCCCCAAGGATTCAAGGAAGAAACAACTGTAGCAAAGTAGCAGGCTTGCGCACCCAAAGGTTTCTTTCGCTGGGGGTTACTAACAACAGTCTCACAAAGTGAAAAATGCTCCGTCAGTCTGAAGGATGTTATGTGCCCATAGTGGAAGATCACCACGTGACATTGTTAACAACTGCCCGCAAACCATATCGAACGTGTATTTGTACTTCATTATTTGTTTGTAAATTGGACGTCATTCATATCCGACCGCAGCTTCTGCAGTTACACATATTATTTAGTAGAGCCATTTAAAAGAAGGAATAGGCCCAATTTTTGTTTTTAGTAGGGCTCGTCAACGATAAATATCTTAGCCACGAACGGAGTCGTTTTCCAGTCACTTTATCATGCGCATCTGCGCTGATTACCACCTCAAGATAAACATGACCGAAATGCCACATATGAAAGCCCAGCCACAATCACCTGTGAGAAATGCTCAAACCATCTAATGTGAGGTTAATGGTGCAGTGGTCGACATAGTTGACTTATGAAAAATTGGCCGAAGTTCCAATCCAACTGTACTAGTGGCTAGCTACACTAAGGGAGAAGCTGAAATATGGTGCTTCTGTGTAGAATCAGCTGTCCGAAAAAATCCCTGGGACTGCGACAACAGCGGCCACTTGGGAGTGATGTTCAACTCTAATTGACCCAAATTCCCTTGTTTTTATCTATTGTTGTTTTGTCATCTATGGCTCGGCCATATCGGTTTTGAGTGATAATTACAAGTGATAGTCATTCATGTCTGACTACAGTTTCACTTTCAAACGGGACTTACCATTAATCGAGCTGCAGTTTCGTTTTCAGCATGGTTCACCAGTGAGACGTATCTCCGTCTGAATCTACACCCCATTTTCGGTCACTTTGATGGAAACATACTAATCATTACTCTACTAACTCCACAAAAGGCGTAATCAGCACTCCCGTGCCAAACCCTCAGTAACCGAGTATTATGTATAGTCTTCGGCTCGGTAGATAACGTTTGTAGAAAGCAAAAATATCGGCCTTGTTTATGCGATCTCTATTACTCACTTAAGTTAACCGACTTGACTTACTTAAGTCCACAGTGAACTTTTTCAATTAATGAACTAATCAAATAACCTCCGGTCTTGGTAGTTATTGCAATTTGCACCTGAATGTAGTCTCCACAATGGGCCGTTTGAAATTATCAAATACAAATATTATTGCTAACATTTATTACAAAATGAGCGACTTTTTCCCCCAACCAAAGAAAAGCTGGCTTAGAACAGAAAAAAGAAATACGATGTTTCCTTTATGTCTATCCCGAGTCGTGTGTGCTTTTCATAACGTTAACGGTTGGTAGATTACTGGAGCATACGTACGGAAATTAAAAAGTGTCATTACTTGCTAGTTGTTGCTGAACCGCACGCAAATTCCCAAATGAAATTCGCAAGGTCGGAATATCCAAGGGTATCATTCTCATTAGGTACACTTCAGTGAGTCCATCAAATAGCTACTGGAAAAAACTGAATGCAGGTCACATAAGGTCTGAACGTCAAACCGGAGAGCAACTCAGCAGACAGTTCGCGAGGATATTACGTTATTTTCAAACTAAGTTGTCGCAACCGAAATTGAAGACAGTTGTCGATGTGAGATGCTAACAATATTTCAACTAAAAATGCACCGAACTAAAAAACGATAGCACATTTCATTTTTGGAACAAATGTGCACTGAGGTTGGGCTGATCGGTTTGCAGTTAGTGAAACGTGCTTTGTTATGCAGAGATGTTTAAAACTTTCTCCAAAGCAACTGATATCCTGGTTATAAGAGGCGGCAGCAACAACAAGAGATAGTGTCAAACCTGTAACGTTCAGGAAGGTGTCAAATGTGTCGGAGTCAGACAAATATTTCTCACCGTTCACAATATTGCCAATTAATCATATGCGTGCACTGGTTATGCTAGCGGGTTTGAATAGGTTCCATAGTGATTCCAATCAAATATTGACATGAAAATGGTGCTTCGCATTCACGGTTCTACTGAAGATATCGCTTTGGTTTTCATTACCTTCTACTCCCTTGTCTATATGTTATGAAGTCGATTGGAAGTGGTTACTTGTCAGGTATATGGATGATCTTAAAACTGGAAGACAAAGAAATCTTATTCTCGAAGAGTTAGAAAGCATTAGTAGTTCTTGTTGTGAAAGATTAAAACTGTATACATACAATGTATATTTTGGTTTTTAAAATAGTTATCAGTAGGTTCTGACTGACTCTGCCATGATAAGAAACCATATCATTGCACTTGCAGTAGACTCAGTTTACTTTGCTTTCTACCAATAAAGCATAGAACTAGTAATATACTTTGCTGTTTCTGTGTGTAACGTAAGTAGAACAATACTTCACCTAATTTTAATTGATTAAAACTGGTGGTTTCATTTAGAAAATTGACCAAAATAATTAAGTCACAAAAAGTAAGTGGCACACACTTCGTAATGAATCATTGACACCAAATTAACTATAAAACGAATGGGTTAATGTTCAGTCCCAACAAGAGGAGTTAAAAATACCTAGCTACCGAAAAAAACGTTTGACGTGATGAACCCCACAGATTCATGAACTGATTCGATAACACAACCGGTGGTCAGGATTGTCCAGCGATTGCGAATGCTGAATGTTTGCGCATTTCAGGGACTGTTGTTCTCCTGTACTGAGGAATCGTAAGGCTATTTAGGCAGGAGGTTGTCCATGCTGTACTTGAAACATCTTTTTATCTCGTCTCTATGGCCTTCCTCGCAGTTACATAAGAACCGGTAAACACAGTGTGAGATGGCACTAACAGGCTAATCTTTGATCGGAGGCTGGTGGCCTCTAGGTATTTAGCGGCTCAAGGAATTTTGTCGCAGTTAAAATCCATTCTTATTATTGACAAGTAGTATGACAGATCTGATAATTTAAACGAGCCCTACTTGCGTAATATGTAAGCTTCGGCTAGATTCGAACAAGCGGCAAAAACAGCATGCTCAGGCGCAAGGAGTGTCCTACAAACCAAGATACGAAGCCACGTCGGCAGCTCAGAACTTTCGCACTCGGGCTCACTTACATACTCAACCTTCTGTGCAATATAGGGTCAACCAAATGATTCAGGAGTTTGACTGTCCAAGCAGGGTTTTTCAGACAGTCCACACTGGAGTCCACTATCCACTATAGCATTGAAACTGTACTACTAGTAAGCACAGTTTTAGAGAGGACCCAACTGTCGTGGATTCGAATCCAGCCAAAGCCCAGATTTTTCGCAGTCTGATCTCCGCTCCACTTCTTCGAAATTAGTTCATTAATAGTTGTGTTGTTTGATGTACAAGGGCAATTTTGTATAGACCTTTTTTACTGTAACTATATTTTCAGATGGCGGTCTTTATCCCAGTCACGAACATGATCAATCCAAATTCTTCCGTAGGACTTTATTGTGCATATATCTGTCTTGCTCGCTTGAGTAGCATATGTAATAGTTGGTTTTATTATTTGGCTGGTATGAAGCTACTGACGTTTAACTATTAAGCTAACTAGGTGGAGTACTTATACGTGGCGTCTTACTAGACCCACATTCTCGGTGACTTGTTGTAGCGAAAGTAGTTCATTAATGCAAAATATTTATTCCCAAATCCGCACCTTTTTCAGCCACTCGCACAGTCGCGTTTATGAGCAGGAATTCTAGTCCACAACGCGGTGGAATTTCCACGTAACTGCCGTATGCACTGCTTCCTGGTTCCGTGCTTTTGGCTGACGCCATCTATTGCGGGTTTTCACTTGCTGTTTCTCTCCCGCTGGCCCGATTTCGTTGATTGATGACTTGTTCGGTTTATCGTGTTGTTCACAATCCAACTGGCTAGAGCTTTGACAGTATCTCATCAAAGCTTCGAGTTATTCTACTAAGCGCACAAATAATCGTGCCGCCGACTTGGTCACTCATCATATTGTGAGTACGGCTGGAGACAATTTTCTCCTCAAATTTGCACATAGTATTCAAGTTAGGGCGATAACTAGTTAGGCGTTGTATGAGTTTGTCAAATGTCTGAGCTTCGACCGGCTGCTGCTGACAACCCCAACTATTTGAAAACTAAACCTACTTCTGTAAACTGTGGAATATCATGATTCCAATCAGCTAACGGTGGACTCCAGCAATGCAACACCTGCAGCTAGTAGAAGTGATGTCGGAGAACGTGATAATAATCAAGTCAGATAAATGCTCCAGGTCGTCCATTTAGACGGAAATGTGTATATGCAGAAGAGGTTGTTCATACTGCAAGATCAACTGAAGTTTCAGCAAATTGACAGGGCGGACAGTGTCAGTGAAGCAGATCCTGTTGTGCCATTTCAATCCCAGTTTTTCGCGGTTTCCTGAGGCGACCGGAACCAGCCGAATGGAATTGGCTTCGTGTGTTCAGAAGAAAAAGATTGTGAACCTGACGAGGTGCTGAAACAGACAGCCTTCCCTAATCCATCAACGGATTATCTACCTCCCTGTTTGCTTGACGTAGGAACGATTCGCGTTTTCATTAATCTGTTGCAATCAAGTCAGTACGAAGTGCGTGACTTTTACCACTCCTCATGCTCTAATTGTTTTGTCCATAAGTAGGAGTGCTCGACGTAGCACAAACAAACAAGATCGTTTGAATTACGAAAAACTTGTTTGCAGTTGATGGTACCAGTTGTTTCCGAAGTTTCTCATCTGAGGCCTAAACGTTTTAAGAAAAACTGGGTGCATGTTTTGGATTAGTTATCGTAGATGAATCGCAAACCAATGTATTGTGCTGGCCTTTGTCTGATTTATTCGCCACAAATACCTGTATACTCGTCTTAACAATCCATCTTAGACAGTTTCTTTGATTAAATCAAACGATGGAATCTCTTCCGAAATGAACGCCATGACTGGATTCATTAAGGTGCTACAGATCGCCCATTACAACTCAGACTTCTTTTCAGTGTCCCTCTCCTGAAAAATTCCAAACAATCTACCTTATATATGTGATTTACAACCCGTACTGTGCTAAGTCCTCTTTCTGAGCTGAACCTTCTAGTTGAACAGGGCTGGACAAGATTCATTCAAGAGCACTGAATATAGGATGCTCTGTGTAAAAAGAATGGGCCGAACGAACTGTTCGAAACTAGGTCAACCAATAATTCGAGGAATGTTACAATCGATCACTATCAGCTACCCAGGCAAACTGGTATGTCAACCCAATGACCAATCAGGATGACATTGAAGTACGATATCGGAATTGTTTTAATGAGCACCCGAGTAAAATAAGCTGTTCAAGTGTGTCACACGCTCAAACGAAAAAGCTACAAGCAAAGTCGAGCCAAACAGTAGAAATGCCTAAGCTTCAGGGTGAGGTGGACGTTTTCATGAAAATTCAATGGAACCGATATTGCTTAGTGCCACAACTGTTCCTTTTTGATTTCATTTCGAAAAATAGCAAATTTTCAACACTGTGCCAACTGGGCCATAAACACGACTATCATTTTTCGACTGTAATCTTGAGCCGTTGAGAGCCACCGTCATCTATATCCATATAGCAAGGTGTCAGTCATGCTGTTGCCAATTGTCCACCGTCTAGTTTAACCAGCATCCAAAGCACGGTTCTGAAAGGCCCCCCAAATCGAACGTTGCTGAAACATCTCGTCACTATTATTCGTTGCTACATCAGAACATGAAGTCCCGCCAGCTGGGTTCTGCGTACTGAACATTCTGTTATTTAAGGGCAGCTCTTTCCGTTGAAAAGCACTTACTTCACCTTGTTAGCGCATTTGGTTGTGTTTCGTGGTCAATTTCTACACAAACCGGAAAACCAGAATTGTCACGTAATACGTACGTTTGAACAACATTTCATTTGTTGTTAATTTACTTCTTTAATTAAGTTCTATTTGCATGGTCTTGTTTGGGAATGACAAGTACCATTTTCACGCATACAGACTCATCTATTTTACTGTATATAACTCAACGGAGCGGTGGAACGTCGTATGTTAGGTTTGCGATCTGCGAACTGATTGTTCTGTACCTTACTGTTGGTAATCATTCATTTCTGGAGTTATAAAACCAGTTCTGCGAACAGAGTGTGGACAGAATAAATTTGTTGTAAAGTGAAACGAATTCGAGCCTTGTCTCAGGTCGAACAGACTAAAAGGATGCAAGCGTTCGAAGTAATTCAGATTCAGAATAAAGTAAGGGAGTAAACTTGTTAACATTCAAAGGATTTGACTGTAAAATCCACACAGATGATTAGATAACGGATAAAAGATTGATCACTTTTGAAAGGTTTTCGTTTCTCTGAATTGCCTTCTGTCGCGTCTATTTTATGCTATACCGGTTGTTCGTGGCATTTTAGGTGTATTGAAGGACAAGTGTATTACTCATCTACCATGGTCACCCGACCACTGTATCTTCAAGCGTTTGCGCGTTCACTTGGGACGCAAGTGTTCAGTTTGCTGCCATAAAAAACGGTAGCAATGAAGAACGAAACGTACAACCTTTCACGAGACCTGTTCATGAGGATCATATCTTGTATGTAGCAGTGTGTTTGAGATGGTAGTAACTAACTGAGAACCAGTAGGTTACTGAAAAAATATTGAACTATGGAGTTTCAAGAGCCTGCTTTGTAAGCTAAGCAAGTTGGTCCATAGAGTTTTTCACTAGTAA
>LOND01000922.1:13072-25620 GCA_014220965.1 Paragonimus kellicotti | reverse complement strand
TTTTTAAGACCTAAAAGCGAAGCAATACTATAATGCTAGCAGCAGCTGGCGTTTATCTTGAGGTGATATGTGCAGTGATCTTAGTCAAATTCCTTTGCTGCAAATATACCTTGTGATTATGCTCAAACCCTCCACAATTGTACGGTGAATTGTACTCTGTGCACCCAGTGCTAGCCTTGTAGCTATTAGTGGAGAGGAAAAAAATACGGAGATATCCATTCAGCCAAATGATATGCATTTAAAATCGGACAATGTTACCGCAGCTGAGAAATTCCTGAACACTGACGAAAATGTTTTGTCTCATAGTGAATTAGTAAATAGGCGAAAGACTCCAATTTTTAACTAGTTCAGAATAAGTGGAAGAGTTGCACTCACTTTTCATCAAACTATCGAGATCAGGCACCTGTAAGAAGAACCTTTCGGATGTGTCGTCGTTAGTGCAAACATGTTGACAAACGATATCACAACATTACGTACAGTTCAAGTTGAACATTACCCGCAATTGATCGCAGCTGTTGTATTCCATACACTTTCCAGTCGGCCCCTTTCGGAAAGAAACAGTAAAAACGAGTTTTGCTATCATTAGAGCTCGTCAGTAATCTAAAATATCGCCTAGCAGGTTTAATGAGATCGGAGATTTCGACCTGCCTAGGAAGTCCTAATCGCGGGGTTATCGATTGGAGTTAACAGACAGTAACTGTGTCTCCTCTCGAGGCGATCGGGCAACCTGATCATTACTCACAAGCGAAAGTGGTTGAGCGTTCACATATGATAATTCGGTCGTGCCTAATGTGAGGTCAATGGCGCAGTGGTAAACACGGTTGCCTCATGAAAGCATGGCCGGAGTTCTAGTCCCGGCAGTGGCAACGGTATTCACTACTGAAAGGGGCCGACTGGAAAACCAACTGTGATCAATTGTAGGTGCCGTTCAACGTTTGCGGTTTTACTGGTACATAGCGCACACAGTGTAAACCAGAAGAATTAAGGCAAAGAGACGTAGGAGTGGGGGTCTTTGCAGTCTATCAGTCCACTGCTGGTTAACCAGATAACAGGATGGTAAGAAAATGAATCCCTTATCTGTGAGAAATAAAAACTAAGAGAATCCGATGATACGTTCCAAGCGACTGGCTTTTCATGGCAAAAAATTGCCTACAGTAGAAGACAGTGGTGAAATATATCATAGTGAAACACTGCGTAACGAAGGCTACTCTAACAGCTGAGGAGTCATGCTTTGAGAGCTGGTGGTTTAGGACACGCACGCAACAAATAGGAATCAAGGACTTGTAGGTTACCATACCACCAGTAGACGAAGAAGCTCGCTAAACGAGATAACCTACTAATCAGGGAATGATTATCAGCTGGCGTTATTGTTCCGATTGGCATCTGTTCCGGCGAGCATGAAGAACTCTCCACTCTAGTTCGTGTACCGCAAAATCTATCGGCCCTCATTTTATCGACATATTGGAATATGGTCACAATACAATAATTCCTCCAGTATTTTATCCGCCCAAAAATGAGCCAAACGAAATCTGGAAATTTTTCGTGAGTACGAAAGGAGACAAACAATAGCTGGAAGACATGGTAACACCAGAATACTCAATCTTGAGGAAAGAGTGGAGCACTGAGGTAACCGAATACAAATGACGGCGGTCCGGGCATAAGAAAGCTTCTGCCTAAGTGGAAATGTCAGTATATGGTAAACTTACAGCGGGGGAAGTAAGTACGATCGAGCCGAATGAAGTGATGAAACAGACATGTAATAGTGAATAAACGGATCGGCGCAATATGCTCGGCAAGGAAACCAGACAACTACCACGTTATCAGGGACCGACATTGCACCAGCCGTAGATAATTTGCTAGCTGGTGGCAAAAAGTCAAGGAACTCTTAGAGGGGAAAGTGTTGTGTAGTGTACTGCCTCTCTGACAGCACGACTCGGAGAGGCAGATACCAAAAGTTAGTTCCCAACGCCGAGAGGAACAGGAGTTTAATCCAGGGATTGAAAAGGTGTATATGCAACTGTGTGGGATGCGTCAACGAAAAGACTAACGATGAACTACTGTTAACTGTTGTGGAGATACGTCAACGGTGTAGACTAATATATGCGCTAGTGGTTGATTTTTTGCATACCTTGTGATGAAAATCTAACGATAAACAATCCCCAGTCCAAATGTCTTCTGCGATTATAGCAGTACTACTAGACGGCCACATTGTGGGATCCACTGAAGCAAACTATTCTTTCTGAGAGGTCACTGCGACCTTCATCTTCGATTAACAACATGGTTCGGGTGTGAAGTCATCATAAACCTTGAGAAGAGACCGCCGATTCATGACTTTGCTCAAGAATGAGTTCGAACAAGGCACAAAATGTGTGCAGTACTAGAGTTCAAAGAGCGTTTGCTAATGCAATTTGCTGGCCACTGGTGAGACTTGGTGGTTGTCAGGATTGGTAACACGACAATGGAATTACGGGGTACACAACCCAAACGAAAGGTAAGGAACTGCAATTGGAGATTAAGATCTGTTTCGACCAACAGCATACGACCGAAGAATAGGATTTATCCAGCAGTAATAATGTAGGAACTCTTTAATTGTTATCAAAGGTAATTAATCCCCGGTTGGTACCACTGGACTGGTATGGACACCAGGTGTGCCAGTTAGGGGTACATTTTGCTCTGAGTGTGCACTTTTAGTTGTACTTTGTGCAAACGCAAACTGTTCCGTTCTGCCTGGTTTGTGTTTCTCCGGCGGCTAGTTTGGCTCATGTCATTTCATGATGCAGGGTAGAACAGAGTTCTAATGTCGACGCAAATGGTGACATTTGGTTGACTGGACGTGGGACGGATTGCCCACAGTGCAGAACGTTGTCAGTTTGTCATATGATAATACCATAGTACTAATCATAACAGTAACGCGATCAGAATCTGAGTTCTTCAAGAGAAAAACTCCTTTTTCTTCTGATTGTTCATTTTTTCTCGTTTTGATTGTGTGACTATTCGAGGGTCTCCGAAAGGAAAATATTCCTGTATATTCAACATAATGCCAAACCTACTTAAGCGAAAGAGTTTAACGTGAGCATGTTTCGAGTCTTACGCAATGGAATAGAGTCGATCCACTTCATTCATAAGACTTCATGTCGCTGTCTGGATGGACCTTGTTTGACAGCTTGAGTTTGTCGTTTGGCCAAACTAACATGAGATGGTGTCGCGAAAAAAAATCGAACCTCCTCTGTTATCGGCATAGCAAGAGCGGCTCTCATTCTTATGATCGTAACAAGTGTATCAGCCCGTTGATGAAACTGAAATACCCAGCATTTATTGATTTTCCTGTACATTTAGGTTAATGTTTATTCATTATGCAGTAGTTAACTGCTTCATTTTCCTGCACCTATGATATAAAGGTGGCTGTTTCCACCTCAGTAGCAGGTAACGTGCTTGATCAGATGCTCCGAGGACTCGACTGTTGAGTAGCTAAAAGCGAGAACGTCGTACGCGTAACTCTGCTGCGAACATGTGAATATTTGTTTGGTAATATTTTGAAGTGCAAGGTTTTTCCACTGTCAATATGGATTCATCCCAGGACAGTAGCTTTTCATGTACTGGTTCTTTGTAGATGCCTGAATTCGAACACTGTAGGGTGATTTCCTATTTGAAGTTGATAACTCGAATTTTATTGTAACGGAAATCCGGTAATAGCTTGTCGACATCTTGCAATTATATCATTTACACTTCCGGCAGGAGGTGACTGTGACTTCGAGAAATGATAACTCGTTCCGAAGTATACTGATATGCTTTCCACAGCCCACTAAATATGTCAATGATATTTGCCTTATTGCCAGTGTTTTCAGTACTGAAGAAGTACTAACCCTAGCAGCCGACAAATAATCGTAATAATTAAATTTGTGTGAGCTTCTGAAGGAACAATATTTCGTCGCACTACAGTCAAGCTGAATCAATAGAATTCAATAAACTTGTTAAACAGCGTATTGATTACCATCCAGTAGTTCATGGTTGGGCTTATAGCAACTAAAAGTATTCACGCTTGGCAGTAGCGTTCTAATTCAAATGGACGTTTCCGCGGGCTTTCAGAAAAATATACACTGGATGGGGATTATATTCTTGTTAGAGCCAGTCAGTGTTACATCCTAGTGGCGACAAGACCTGTCCTATTTGTTTGATAGACAGGTTAGTTTCAGTGCAACAAACATGAAAACAATTATCACGACGAGTCAGCAGATCATTTGCTATGGCGACTGTAAGCAGCGTTTGTGCTAACAGATGCACAACGACTGTTATGAATCGTCAGTCCAATCGATTGGTCAAAAATGGATGCGCGACCGCTCCAACTTATTCTGGACTAAGAGTTGCTCAACCGGATGTACACTGGTGACTCAGACAGCTGACAGTTCGAAATTGGTCACTTACAATACACTGAATAAACTGAACGATCTTCCTACTCACCTAAGTAATTGTTTTCTTCCTACTCACCTTAGTAACTGTTCACATTCAAGGCCTAACTAGATTGATGGTCGAATAAAAAGCAAACAACTGTTTGCTGTTTCGTTGTGTTTTATGACACAAACATGAAAAAGCTGGGAACTCAATTTCTTTGGTTAATGAAGTAAGTTTTTGACTTGGTTCATTAAAAATTTAGTTTTTCGTGTCTGTTGGAATCATTTTAGGAAATGAGTTCCTGCGTGAGTGAAAGAAGCAAACCGTTGTATTGTGCTCATTGATAATTGACCGGTATGCATGTATTTGCTTCTATGTGAGTTAATACAATATTACTAAACGCGATGGTTTCGGCCCAATGCATCAGCGGTAGTCCTCAGTGATGTCATAGTGGCTTTGATAAGAATGCCAGTCTACCTATGTTGACATATCCATTGCCAATTAGCTCTGGTATGCAATTTCTAGAATGGATGTTTATTTGGACTTCAGGATTTCTCAAATTGTACCATGCCACAGTGAATAATATAATCTTTTAGGAAGCAGCTGTGCTGTACGAGATTTCTGATCCAGATCATGCCAGTAGTTGTAGTATATTTATTCCTATTAGGTGTACTACAACTTAAGTAGTGGCATAGTGAGCCGGCGTAAAAGTTTCTCAAGAACTATCGGCAGAACAGGCGAAGAAATAAATCGCACAACAATTCTCATATATTCCACAAAGAAGCATACAGAGTACTGTGTTATACTGACAACGTCGGCACAGCGAAAGGCCGTTTAGTTCAAAACGAACATGCAGATACAGATGAGCGCCTAAGCCCCATTTCTAATTCAGAATATTGCTGGAATACCAGAACATCCAGATTATCAACACTAGAGTTCCAGGAGTATACATGAAAGGGTCAAATTTCCTTGATGCGAACCCTTCAGTAAATTATCAGATTAGTCTTTTACAATGTGGAATGGATGATTGACGTCTGTCATTCGTTATATCTTTAGTATACCCAACGTCCAAGTGCGTGCAAAATACTAATACCAGTTCCAGTTCAACAAGCGGCGATAGAACATCCTAAGCGTTAGGTTATATTGAAAACCTCAAGTGACTTTCGGTTGGATATTATTATTAGGTACTGAAGTTTCATATATATAATGAACAAATACTACCTGAGTAATATAGTTCTCGACAAAGTGACGAAACCATAAAATAAAACTCATCAAGTCCCTTTAAAAGTAAGGCTAAATCATTTATGGCTAGAGTGTGCAGAGAATTTGCATAAACATAACCAACACGACACATTTTACATGTAAGCCTACATATGAAGTGTTTATAAAGTAGTTTGGATAAGTGTGTAAAAACACTGTTCACGACGGGAGAGACATCATAATGTTTCACTATACTTACCACCAAACTAACACTCTGCGACCGGTCGCGCCCTTAGTTGGGCCCATCAAGAGGAGATAGTCTAAATAATGGAGCGAACAAATGATATGTCGGAAAGTTATCAAACTATCGGACAGCTTACAATTGAAGCCACCCGGAAGCTACTGAAAATTCTACGAGAAAACTGACAAAATCACACAATGAAAGTTCCGCTTGGTAATGACGTTCTGTAGTGCGTAATTTTTTGGGATTGACTATCATAATTTCAGTGCGCGTGCTGCACATTATACCAGCCAGCTTCCAGTAGTTACCATCTAGCGGTATTTATCACAGTGCTAAATGGAGTTTCATGAGTGTAAATAGCAAGATACGAAAATAAAGTGATAGCTGTGGTTATTTTCCTGACAGTGTTATTGGCACGGCGTGCAGTTATCATCTGATGGACTGAATGTTATCTTACTTGAAATCAATTACCCAAAAGAGTGAAAACCTATGCGACGGCTGACACGATCCAGTAGACACATCTGTGCACTCGAACGTTTCAGTAGTTCAGCGAAATGTTCGCCCATTTCTGAAGAAATCATGCTTGAATCATATCATGACCAATTTTGTACAAAACATTTTGATGATATTCATAGAAGACGTTGTTTCCAACGATATCCGGAACTCTGTCTAGAGTAAAGAGTACAGAAAATCACTGACGGTGATGACATTGATTAACATCAGACGGATAATAATTGTGAACAAACGCAACTGGACAAAATGTAACACTAAATTAGGAGCTGCGTGTAAGTGGTAAGCGGGTAGGACATCAACAGTTTAAGCCATATGTGTGAAGTGGTGCAATCAGCGTGATCCCACACTCATATATGAAGTTCATTTTTTGCAAAAGCATGTAAAAATGCGAAACAGTACGTTCAATGTAAGCGCCTGTGTAACGACAGCGTATGATGACTCACCCTTGCCTAGTGTGAGATCAGTGGTGCAATGGTCAACATGGTTGCCTGACGTAAGCGCAACCGGAGTTCTAGTCCCGGCCTTGGCAGGAAAATGAACTACTGGTCAGCTCTAACAGAAGCGAAACTCGAGTCTAATATCTTTTTGAAGGCGGCCGACTGGAATGTCTGTGGGAATGAGACAGCTGCGATTAATTGTGGATGATGTTCCGTCCATAGAAATCGAAAAACTTACGAACTGTATTTATGAAGTTTGAAAATGGATCAAACTTAGCCATAAGGTAGTTTTGGGTCAAAATTCACAAAGGCTAGCGAACTAGATGCTTGCTTTTTGTTGTAAAAGTTAAACAGACTTAAACTAAGCGCTGCAAATTATAAATTTTGATATTCCAACCTTCCTATCGTTCATGCTTAGGGCTCGCGGTACAGTTCATTTTACGATGAAAACGTAGTCCAAATTGATATGTGAAGACGCCTCCAAAGTTCACTATCGGATTTAGGCCGGGACTTCTGGGCGGCCACTTCAAACACTCGACACTTTTACATATATCCATTATTAAAAGAAACGGGTTATTACCTCGTTGAAAAATGAGGTTTTCACCGTGCATCAGAGTTGCAGAAGTGAGAAGCTGTACCCATGCATGTTGATGTAAGGAGCTGATGCATTAACCCTATTCACTTCAACAAATTTTTCGTCCTCTTGAGAGGAACTTTGTGTACAAAACACGAACAAAATTTATTTGCATTTCAGAAGATTGGAATAGTCATGTTATTTTCGTGAGTAGAGATGGTAAAATGGCAAGTATTCGGAATTTCCCTAATTGAATTTTTTCAACAACGAAGCTGTACTTTTACCATCGAACACTGCAAGTGACGTGGTGTTCTGCCCACGTTATTTGCTAATGTAACAAGCTAACAAGCTAACAAATATCGGCTTTCAGTAGGTAGGGTTATAACTTGGTTATAACTTGCTCTTCACCCCATTTGTGCGGATGAACGTATCTCCTTTTGAAATTTTGGGTTTTCACTGGCCGTGGCTTCAAGAGCTAGAAATTGAGCACATAATTATTCTTGGTACCCACCCTCAAGCCATGACCGGTTCCGACCCTGTATGAACTCATCAGGTAGGGAGTCTGAATGGGGGATTGAACCACCAACCTTTCGCGTTATGAGTCGAAGCTCCCATCTGCTCGGTTACGAGTGCTATGAACATTGCTAGTGATGAGGGTAATTCGAATGTAGTTGAGTCAACTAGATTTTTACAGAGCTCTTCACAAAACTTGTGGCCTACCTCATGAGAGCATCGACTCATACTGTAAAAGGTTACTTGTTCGATTCCCCGTTCGGACTGTCTCTACCTGATGAGTCCAGATAAGGGCGAAACCGGTCACAGAGTGTCGATTTGGGGAGAAACATCACCAGTCATTAAGGTGCGGCAAACTATTGAGTATTTGTCTCATTGACTTCCAGTTTACACGCTTCTAATCACCTTCCAGTTGTGAAGCACTGAACAGTGTACTTAAGGTGAAGCAAACAAGTCTTTTTTAGTTTAACCTGGACAGCTCATCGTCTCTCCGATCGTTTGGTTGTGCTAGTTGAAATTCGACCTGTCAGTAGTGTGTTGCCAACCAGTTCATAACCGCTCAAATCCGTGGCACTGCCTCTTACAGTCGTTTTCGTCCGTCTGAGGACCGCATTCTGCGTTGTACGGTTGAAGTCTTATTTCAGTGGTCTTGAGTACAGATCAGTTATTGAGCTCTGCTGAACGAGTGCACAGCAAAACAATACTCTCAATTTCGGACAGTTGAGGTGCACCAGGCGTTTAGTGTCTATGCAAGGTATCAAGGCAGCAAAGTTGTGCTGAACTGTTTCAGCACACTGTAATGATTTCACACCCGAGCTAATCTTTCCTGACTTCTGTTTTAAAGAAAACTTGATGGCGGATTATCGAAGTGCGTTTTGTTCTACAAGTTTCTGCAAGGAAGTGAACTCACTAGGTTGAAAATTGTCTGAAATAATGTAAACATCAGGCCTCATAAGTATGTCGCGCGTTCTCCTAAGTTGCACGGCAACATACAATCATAAGCAAACAACCTGTAAAAAACGGTTTCCGTCACAGCTAGATGACGCCAGCCAACAAGTTAATGGAAACAGTTAATAAATGTATTGATCAATTTCGACAGTCGTCACATTACTATGAATAAATCAGACAACACTTCATAAAAAATATCAAGCATTATTTAAATTTGCAAAAGAAAAATAGTACGTGTTTTCTTAGAGTCAGCAATTTCGTTTACAAACCAAATGAACTATGCTGAAGCATGACATCGACGATCCACGAAATTGCCGACGATCTGCGAGAAACTACAGATTATACTGTCGTAGATTTGTCTGATCGTAGCATACTCGCGATCAGCGTTTCTCAAAACTTCTATATCATTTTCGCCCATTTTCTTTAAGCTTCAGCCAACATGAGATATTCAGTAGGCTCACATGTAAAACCAAACCGTGAACTGAGTTTGTTTTGCGTAACAAATATATATATATATATATATGCCAATTTTATACTCACTTAATATAACTTGACTAGAGCTAAAAACCAGGAGCTTATTGAACGCAAAAGATTATCAGATTAGAGTAACTTAAATCGGTTTTCTATGCGTCTAAGTCTCACACATTGCTGTTGCAATGAGTAAAAAGATAGCTTTGATAACCGTGTTAGCGCTTTTTCAAAGGATTTACAAAACATAGACCAATGATTTTAAAATGAGATGTGTCTTAATGAATGTTACCAAATTATTTATTTCGTTTCCCCATAACAGTAGACAGGCCTTTCTGGCGTTCTCTCAACACATCCTAGGCTAACTTCGAATGTTTCACCAAGGAACTGAATGTCACAGTACATAAATCATGAGTACATTCATCAAGAATTCTTCACTTCCGAAACTGTTGTGTATTGTACTCGTTAAAACAAATGGTTTTCAACTTTCTTGACACAACCTAAACCAGAGACCACATTTGAAACGTGTTCACACGCTTTTTGTGGATGAAATATTTATGAACCCATCATCTGAGCTATTCATGTGTCAAATCGTAAAGTTTGTAAACGTTACTCGTCTCTGTATGCTCAAACAACCGTTGGTTAGTAGTCATTCGCTGTCGCCGATACAAGATTGTGAACATGGATGAAAATATTCATTTTCCTTGAAAGAAAATCCGTCCACTTATAATCAGTGAGTGCAACCTAAGGGAATTTTGGGAAGAAATCGAAGAAAGCTAATTCAGAGGTTATAGTAATATAAGTTGAAATGTTTCAACGTTACTTCAAATGTAACCTGACGGAGCAGACTTTCTAAAAACCACATGCTGCCCTGTGATTTTTGTGAATCTACCTCACAGTTTAGGTTCGTTCGGTAAGCACTCATACGTTATCGTTCGCTACACCCGTTTTTATCGTCTTCAAGGATATTTAGGCACACTAAGTATACTATCAGTAGAGCTCCGCCTTAACAAAGAACGTTGTAACTGAGGGGTCGTTATTGAGAGGAGAACGCCCGGTTTTCAAACTGTTCCTTCACAAGAGACTCTACTGTTCCTCATATCCGAGGTTTTCATAAACAAATACATACTTGTAGTCATTGTAGTGAAAGATGTGTGGTGAACCATCGTCAGTTTGGTTTTTACCACCAATGAATGCGTCGAACTGTACAAATGAACAACTTGTATTCAAAGTCGTGACTCCAGCTTACCAGGTTTGATGAAGTCCATCGTTTGGAGGTCTCATTCCCTACTTAAAAATGTACAAAGTTCGACGAGACATTAAGACCGAAGCAACTATAGAACTAAGAGAATAATTTCAGCATCGAGTCGGCGGGATAGGTAAGAACATACCTGCTGGTTTTTTTCTTCAGCAGGATGTGACCGAATGAGGATGCATGGTGACCAAAAAGGATTATGAGTAAATGAACAGGGCGAAAATGGGAGGTCTTGAGGTGAACACTGTTCAGCCACGTTAGCTCATGCGACCGGCGTTACAATGATATTATGCATCACTAACTGGATGCCGTGCCGAGAAGCACGAAAGGCCGTTGAAGGAAACCTTTTCACTGTAGCCTCTATCTTTTGGATCGAAGCAATATCACAAGTTCTGTATTGATGGCTTTGCTGAGAACAAATGTTCTGCGTCATACTCTCCTGTGAGCTAAAGCAAGAATATTATGAACAAATTTCAGATCACTACCCTTTCCTTTGTTCGGATTTTCATGAAAGAATGAGTAGTCTTCAAATATAGACAAGCTGGTTTTTATACGATAGATAGTGTAAATCAGACAATTTACAGTATTGTAGAAACGACGAACTTCAAAACATAAACCGTATACTCACACAGAGGTATGACTATGGATAATATCCCTTCAGACGAGTATGTATATTCTGATTCCAACTATATTAAGGATGGAATGCATGGGGGGCAATAACCTAGAAAAAACTTATTTCTGACATCAGTACTCTCAACAGTGAGGTTAACTGTGAAACAGAACCAATTATCCTTTTTGGCCTCTCTCAAGCATGGTAGGCTGTTAGTCAGTCATGTACACGTTGTAGTTGCGAAGTGACATCATCACCCAATCAGAAAGTCATGCATTGTGTTTAAAACTTGTTGGGTAACGTTTATCATGACTGACTAATCTCATCGAAACTTTTGCTGTTTGTATGGTTTCTTTATAGATTTCATGCAATGATCCATATGGAAAACCGTAATGTGCACATTAGACCGAGACGGCATTGTGTAAGAAAAATCTCAAAATAAGTTAGGATATTTTGTCAACTTCCGTAATGTGTTAGTTGTAACAAACTGGACTCTGTAAAGGTTGAACTTTTTGTCCATCGGCTTTCTCTAGAACGGTGTACTCATCTGTTTGATAATGGATGTGAGTGGATTTTTGAACGCTGAAAACTGGAAGTCTGGTTTCACTTAGAATAAAATCTTGTAGGACTCATATAAGTAGAACATGTGTGAGACTAAGAAAATTTGATGTAATTTCTTTCATGTTTGCAGCACGCAAGATTGAGACAAAAGAAGGAATTCACGGGAGAATTTTTTCCAAGGCATTCAACGAACTGAATTTCCAGTGGTTTCTTTCTGGAAAATCACTCAAACTGACTGAAACCGTATGGAGCAAATATAATGATTTTACCTAGCAATAATAATTATTACTCATGCATCTTCATTTCTTTTCGAATACCAGATGAAAGTAAATTTATTCTACACGATTCGCTAACTTATGCTGAATAACCGAAATTTATTCATGACTGAACGCGGAATATATAACGCTACCGTGTCAGAAACCGTCCACCAAAGTCGGATTTATACTGACCGATTTGTACTAACGTGTGGCCGGTAGCGCACTCGAGTTTTCAACCAGAACTTCCATTTCATCACGTCTTGTGCACTTCCCTTCAATTTTGTTCTTTTAATGAATGTTGTTTGACGTCTTTTTTATTTGTCATTTTGCACTCCTTTGACCAGCTTCCTTCATTGGTGGTCAGTTCGATTTTTCTGTCGCTTCCAATATATCCTGCTTTTGGCAATATTCTAAACTGCTACGTCAATTTCTTGGTGTAGGTCGGAAAAATTTCGTCTTCAAATACTTTCCTGTATACTTCACTCCGACTTAAATTATTTGCTGCGCATGCCCCTGGATGTCAGCCGCTCACCACTAATCCATCAACCATGATAGTCCTGATTGCCCTGATAGCTTGCATGT
>LOND01000921.1:67668-83980 GCA_014220965.1 Paragonimus kellicotti | reverse complement strand
TGGCCGGTGGTACACGTGACGTTGCCCAAGAATTTGGCGAACAGTAAACATTTGATCAATTCAACCGTATTCAGAGGGAAACCCTGCATGTTCTTCCCTAGTGTTTGCCGCTCGAGCTGCTACGTGTCTGCGAAATTTAATGGATGCCACAAACCCTATTAATGACTAGGGTAGAGTTAATTCCTCCATGGTTCTCCCTATAGCTCCCGATTCCTTATTGGAATATGGGAACTATATTCAAGCGAGCACATCACAATGGAATTGTCTCCGTTTTTCACACAAGTCGAAGCAACTGCGTCAGAGCCTCTCCCAACATCTACCTATTCTCTTTGAAAAGAACCGAAATGCAGCTGCGGACCTAATTCTCAGTGGATGGTGCTAAATCTACCGACCATAGGGATACATTACAAGTTTGTGGCGGCAACACATTAGAAGCAGGAGGTCAGTTAAATTTACTCTCAGTATTCAATTTACCGTTCTGATCTTCTGGATTCATTTTGGGCGAATGTGCCATCTGCTCTGATGATAGTCTGTTAGGGACGTCGTTGAGAGCCAGAGTAGCACAGATAAGCTTGAAGAGTGCGACGATGTTCCCTGAAGCCAAGGCGGTTTTCATCCCCTTGATTTTCTCCATTAACCAAGCCTGACGATCAACGTTTAGGCTACGTTTCAGTTTCCTACAGATATCCTTGCTAAATTCTTCATGTGGACTGCCAGAAGGAATGTCCCAGCTGGCTTCTAACAACTTCAGAGATTTGTTCGAACTCCAATGTTCGTTCGATCCATGAACCCGTGTGCTGCATGCCACAGTACTTGCTTCACGAATGACCAGTGAGATCTCGATTCAGCAGCTATTAGGATCTTCAGCGTGAGAACTGTTAAGGTTGGCTTTCCAACTGGTTTTGTCCTAGCTTTACTGACGGCTAGTCGTTGCTGTTGGTGAGGTCTTTGACCAGTAAAAGTAACAACGAAACGACAAAGTACCAAAGCTAAGAACTATATCCAATCCAGCCTGACCGATCGTCGTAGTCATCCGAAGTATATAATCACTATCTGATAGACAGTGCACATGCTGTTAGTTCCATACGTTGACTATTGTCCTGGATTCTAGTCACCGAAACACAACAGACGTCGACATTTAACGAGCTCGAACGTCCGTGCGAGAGCCGTCTGTTGACTCATCTATCTTAGAGTGCTAACGTTGAAAGCATCTATATTAATTCGCATTCTAGATCTAATTAAGGGACGACGGGGTGTCTGAGGCTGAGGGGCAAGAGATAGAACTTATCGGCACAGTGTTACTATAATCAACAATTTCTGTTGTGGGACTGCAGAGTAGTCACCAGTAATAGGGGTTGTGAAGTGCCTGGGAGCTAAATTTGATAGGACAATGGGGGCGGGGTCAGCAGTAGCATGTATTCGCCTATTCACCTTGCTGTATGCAACAGATAGGTCGACCCGGTTTATATTGCGATACGGCCGATGCAGTATGGAGCTATTAATGTTGTGAGTATTCATGTTTGGTGTATGGGTTGAGATGACGCCAGACGTTAGACTTATACAGGATTAGGGTTCTCCACGGAAACTTTTGCCCTAACAGCCTGTACTGCAAGATGGACGGATGAATGGCATTGTACCGGAGCTCGTACATTTTCCGGAAAATGGTGCCAACCTTCTTCTAACCACCAACCAAGAGATTGTCAGAACTCTACTTATTGGCCTGTCTGATATGAGTGATTATGTCGGTGTGGCGGCCACACCGTCTAGTTTAGCCCAATAGGTCATCGAGACGAGCAAGCTGTCACATCGCGTCAAGATCCTGTCTCGTTGTAACGGATGACTGTCTTTCAGATCAGCAGAAAACCGCCGGATATCGGAACAAACAAACTGACTGGATCCGAGTGACTTGAGCCTCCAACCTTGAACCTGTGAAAAAATCGCTAAAATTTCGACTAGAAAGTTTCAAAACGTAACTGACAGAACTATTAAGTCAAGCGGACTAAAATTCATAGTGACAGAAAAATGGGAGCATAGTTGTAGATCTCGTTAAACTGAGTGTGCCCAGCACAGTCAGCTATTCCACCAACGTCACATGGCTGCACTGTTCCTGACAGAAGCGGGAGGTCGGCCGATAAGAGCCTATGCACAGAGCATCGTGTCACCGGAATAAGCCGGGCGTTGGCTGTCCTTCCTCTTCCAGCGCGCCACCATATGCGTATCTAAGAGCCGTTTGAAGACCACATCATTGAGTGCTAGCACCATCTGCAATAGTAGCACATTCCAGCTATTAAAGACCCGTCGAGACAGACGAAATACAGAGCGAAGTACTCTTGGTCGTCACTTGAGAACCGGTTGGAGTTGGTGTTCAAGTTTCGGGTGCTTCAGGGTTATATTTGGTGCACAGTTGGGAATCTGCTGTTGATGTTCCTCGATCACATGCAAAATTACACATGTCAACAATAAAAGTTCACTGTGAGGGTTTATTTTTGGGTTCCCCCACGGGGGGCGGTTAAGACTTTTGGTGGGAGGGGCGAGGGGGTGTGGTAGTGGTGTGGGTAGTTGCGTACCGAGGCGTGGGGTGAGTAGAGATGCGTGGATGCTATTTCGGTCGGCTCATGGGACGCGTGTGTGGTGGGAGGTGTGGAGTAATCATACTATAACCGTGGGCTAGAATATCTGAAAATGCGACTCCAGAGTTACGCGTGACACCACAGTGACTTTATTGTGACATGTCGTATTTTGCAATGTGATCGAGGAACTCACAGCAGATTCCCGAAATGTGCACAGATTCCGAAGCCATCCTCTCACGGTTCTCAAGTGGCGACCAAGGAGTACTTCGCTCTGTATTTCGTCTGTCTCGATAGGCCTTCAGCAGCTGGAACGCACTACCGAAGCAGGTGGGGCTAACACCCAATGTTACGGTCTTCAAGCGGCTCCTAGGTGCGCATATGTGGCGCGCTGGAAGAGGAAGGACAGTCAACGCCCGGCTTATTCCGGTGACACGATGCTCTGTGCAGAGGCTCACAGTCGGCGACTCCTGCCTTCTGTCAGTGAACAGTGCACAATGAAGTTGGCGGATATGACGTGCTGGCACACCCAGTTTAACGTGATCTACAATTATGTTCCCATTTTTCTGCGACTTTGACTCCGAGTCTGTTCGGCCTAATAGTTCTGTCAGTTACGTTTTGAAATTTTATAGTCGATTTGTTCACGGATTCGAGGCCGGAGGTCCAAATCACTTGGATCCAGTCAGTTTGTCTGTTTCGATATCCAGCGGTTTTCTGCTGATCTGAAAGGCAGTCATCCATTACAACGAGACAGGATCTTGACGCGGTGTGACAGCTTGCTCGTCTCGATGACCTATTGGGCTAAACTAGACGGTGTGGCCGCCACACCGACATAGTCACTCATACCAGACAGGCCAATAAGTAGAGTTCTGACAATCTCTTGATTGGGGGTTAGAAGAAGGTTGGCATCATTTTCCGGAAAATGTACGAGCTCCGGTACAATGCCATTCACCCGCCGCCTTGCGGTACAGGCTGTTAGGGCAAAGTTCTCCGGGGAGAACCCTAGTCGTTCTCCTGTCTAGGTCTGGACGTCCTGGCAGTATCTCAGCCCACACACAACCATGAATATTCACAACAATAAATCCATACTGCATCGGCCGTCTCGCAGTATAAACCGGGTCGACCTATCTTTTGCATACAGCAAGATGAATAGGCGAATACATGCTTTTGCTGACCACGCCTCCACTGTCCTATCAAATTTAGCTCTCAGGCACTTCACAACCCCTATTCCTGGTGACTACTCTGCAGGTCCCACAACAGACATAGTTGATCATAGTAACACTGTGCCGATAAGTCTCATCTCTCGCCTCTCATCCTCAGACCACCGTCGTCCCCAATGAGATCTAGAATGCGAATTAATATAGATGCTTCCAACGTTCTCACTTTAAGATAGATAAGTCAACAGACAGATCTCACACGGACGTTCGACTCGTTAAGTGTCAACGTTTGTTGTGGTTCGGTGACTAGAAGGCCGGACAGTGGTCAACGTGTGTAACTAACAGCATCTGCACTGTCTACCAGGTGCTGGTTATATACTACAGTTGACTACAGCGACCGGTCAGGCTATATTGGACGAAGATCTCAGCTTTGGTACTTTGTCGTTTCGTTGTTACTTTTGCTGGTCAACGACCTCCACAACAGCAACGACTAGCCGTCAGTAAAGCATAAGTAACAAACCAGCTTAGAAAGCAGCCTTAACAGTTCTCACGCTGAAGATCCTAATAGCTGCTGGATCGAGATCTCACTGGTCATTCGTGAAGCAAGTACTGTGGCATGCGGCACACCGGTTCGTGGGTCGAACGAACATTGGATTTCGAAGAAATCTCGAAGTTGTTAGGAGCCAGATGGGACATTCCTTCTGGCAGTCCACATAGCAGTTCCACATAACAAATTTAGGAAGGATATCTGTAGCCTAAACGTTGATCGTGAGGCTCGTTAATGGAGAAAATCAAGGGGTTGGAAACCGCCTTGGCTTCAGGGAACATCGTCACACTCTTCAAGCTTATCTGTGCTACTGGTTCCAAACGACCGTCTTACTGAAGCTATCATCAAGAGCAGATGGCACATTCGTCCGAAATAAATCCAGAAGGTCGGAGCGGTAAGCTGAGCGCTGAGAGTATGTTTAGCTGACCTCCTGCTTCTAATGTGTTGCCGCCACAAACTTGTAATGTATCACTGTGGTCGGTAGATTTAGCACCACCCACTGATGCTGAGGTCCGCAGTTGCATTTCAGTTCTCGAGCATGATGGGGCTGCTTGCCCAGATGACCTCATGCCGGCGTTTTCGAAATAGGTGGGTATATGCTGGGGGAGGCTTTGACGCAGTTGCTTCGACTTGTGTGGACAACGGAGACCATTCCTCCGTGCTGTGTATACTAGAAAATAGTTCATATATTCGATTGAGTAGTCCGAAGCTATCGCGGAAACCACAGAGGAATTTACTTGACCCTAGTTATCACTAGAGTTTTATCAGTTCGAGAGGGAAACATTGGGAAAGAACAGGCAGGGCTTCACTCTGGAAAAGGTTGTATTGATCAAGATGTTTACTGTTCGCTAAATTCTTGGGCAGCGTCACATGTACCACCGGCCAACAGTTGCTGTATCTCTCAACTATTAGAGTCGCCCAAACGCAAGTTTGTATCGACCAAGTATGTGAACATACTGTCGGCGCTTTATTCCCATACTGCAGCTCAGGTTAGGGTTTACGGTGAACTGTCTGACAGTTTCAGCACCAGGAGCGGCGTACGTCGAGGTTGTCCAGTTTCATCATTTTTGTTCAAATTTGTCATACAGGAACTAATGGAGGGACTGTCTCCGACATACAAGATGCCTGCGTGGACCTTCTACCTAGTGAAAGACTGATTGATGTTGCTTGTACTGATGAAAATTTTCGAGCAGCACGAACAATGATGAACGCTATTTCATTTTCTGCTAAATGCTTACGAATGTGCTTCTTCAATATGAAAACGCAGAGTGCTTCTGCATGTGCTTCTGCTGTGATTATGTAGATTCAATGTTAGATAATGAAGTCATGGAGGTTGTTGACCGGTTTGTATACCTGGGAAGCTGCATCAGCGGTGGCGTCGGAGGTGTAGGAAATGAAATAGAAGCGCGTATTTCCAAGGCTAGGGCGGTGTTCGCTAATCTGAGACACCTATGGCGACAGAGAGGTATTTCTCTGAAGCTTAAGGGTCACGTATATCAAACAACAGTGAGGTGCTGTATTACTTTGCGGTAGCTAAACCTGGACCGCTCACGGTAGAAGACGTGAACCGTCTTCAAATATTTTATCACCGATGTCTGCGTTCGACTACTCGCGCTGGTGTGGCACCCATGGGTAAGCAACGAGAAGGTTAGGGAGCGAGCATTTCGTAATGTTTGTCAAACGAATTCTTTTGTTCAATCTCTACATTTGCACAGACTTAGATGATTTGGTCATGCACTAGGATGCTAGCTGGTCGTTGGAAACCTCGCGACTCAGAGTCGGTGGCTGGAGACTTTATTTGAGATGTCGGTTAATCGAACTCAGTGGTGTGAATGTTATCGTCGTTTGGCCGAGCTGTTTGTGAAGTTAATGGATTTGATGAGTCGGGCAATGAAAGACGTAACGAGATTGTCTTGCTGATGACACATTACTTTCACGTATGGTTCGCCTGTTTGTTCGTAAGTTGTAGGCATTTTTATGTTGAAGGTTTGAGTGTAGACGTGACTATTTCTAGTGGTTGTGTCCGCTCCCCTTCTGTTTTTCTTCTTGGCCAAGGTTTGCATTCTTCAACGATGTATGACAGTTAAGCACCAATTAGAATCACTGGTCTATTGCTGTCAGTTACGACGATGATGACGACGATGATACTGGTGATGACCGAGGCAGCGAGTATTTGGGATTGTTACGGGTGCGAAATATCCTTAAAACTGGCATGCAGTGCCATGCATGCCAGAAGTGGTACCATTTCGAATGCATTCTCTCAGGAGAACTATCCGTACGAGCAGCTGTCGTCTTCCTTATGTTGCTTTTATTTACCTACATGTGCTGTAGATATAACGACAGCTATAGCACTGCTTTACCCTCTGTCCTGTGTATACGCAAAGAATGAACCGACACAGGGAACCCGTACTCTCAAACTTGCAACCCTGCCTAACTCTATACCTTTTTTGTCCACTCCACAGGCCCTGCGATGGACGAAATCAGATTGAGATTAATGTGTGGACTGGAACTTTAGAAATATATCCCGTGGTTTTTCCGTCAGATGAGCGTCGTTGAAACCAGAGCAGTGATTGGATACAGCCAAGTAAAACTGAGTCAGTTGAAAGTGCACTGTTGAATCCAACAGGTACACACATCAGGCCTCGCTTTACTAGTCACGTAATAAAAAAAATTACGGTGAAAGGGATAGTGTATGAGAATGAATCATTCGTTCATTGAGGACGGGGTGTGACACTGTTTCTGCGGGTCACAGAGAGTTCCTAGAACAATGTGAAGTGCCAATCCAACAACTTCCTAAGTATGTGGGAATCTAATAACTCTTTGAAACCGTCCCTAGAATGGCAGTTGGTTATCTCCAGTGAAAGGTCGTTCCATTGTTTGATAGCCCTGTAAGAAAAACTATTGCGTAAGAAGCTTGTGGGGCGTCTTGTTGTGACGTCTTCGACTGTTATTAGTCACAGAGTTAAACAATTGTTGCACGAGTGCTGTGCTAAAGAAAAGGTGTGTAGGGACTAAGTTACCGCGGAGTCTTCAAAACTCAAGTGTGTAAATATCAAGAACTTCGAGACGAGACTGTTAGGGGAAATGCGCAAGCTAGTGATCATTCTGGTGCTTGGTTGCTGGGCCTGTTCAGTTTCCAGTTTCAATCCAAGCCGGTGTACACGACTAGATTGGCATGTTTGAGCGGTGGTCCTATATAGACCCCGCAAAGCGTGAATGCTCTTTTTGTCATCTCAAGATTTTCAAAGCCCTTTTTGGCGGTCATCTGATTGTGATATGAGAAGGATAAACTTGGCGACAAACAAGTCCGCTAGGCCTTTTTAAGGTCAACTTGCGGAATATCTGTCACACTCTGCGCAATGTATATGATGAATAGATTCGCCAATTCTCCTTCGAGCAACGTGTTTGCATACTGGCTGTCGTTTAGAGGGGAACTCCAGCCATCTGATGAGCAGTTGACATGATCAAGGTCAATCTGCAATGCATTGGGATCGCAAGCACTCCAGGTTTTTGAGTCGTCAGCATAAAGGAGGGCGTTGCTAGAAATAAGATCGGGAAGGTCATTGACATATAACAAAAACAACAGCCTACCAAGTACGGATTCTTGAGTAATTCCAACGGAGATCAGGGAGAGAGAAGAAAGTCCGATCTAGTTTTTACTCCATAAGTTCTTTTACCGAGAAGGGATGTAATCCAGCGGATGACTTTTCTTTGGATGTCAACCTTCCTAGTTTATGTACAAGAGAGTCGTGTGGGACACGGTCAAAGGCTTTGGCAGATTCGAAGAAGATGGCGTCAGAGGTGTGATCATTATTTTTGGCTTCTGTCTGGCTGTCCTTGAAGATAAACCTATTCGTTATGCATGATCGATCAGGAAGAAAGTCACGGTGAATAGGGGAGAAAAGGTTAGTTGAGATGAAATGCTTGAGGATGGCGCGTTTTAACAGACTCTCCGTTAACTTGCATGGGATGCTGGTGAGGCTGATCGGCCGACAGCTAGTAGGAGAGTGCCGATCGCCCGCCTTGAATACAGTGCGACAGTGGTCTATTTCCGTGCCTCCGGAATTGGTGCCGGTCTGAAGTGTATTTGAATAGATTATGGAGATGCACCGCCGAATCAGGAGCGCTTTTGTGAGGATCCGGAGATGGATCGCGTCTGGTCCCATTGCACTATAAGGATTGATCTTAAACAAGTGATCCTGAACGTCGAGCACAGATAATTCAGCTGTCAGAAGTGGGTGTTGGAAATTTCTCCGCGGAAGAATCGTGTGCCACTTTGACGGAACCACATTGTGGACTGCCGAATAGTATTATCTGAACAGCTCGGCAACCATTTGGGGGTTGGAGGAGGTTTCCTCATCGGAAAGCCACAGAGAAAGCGGTGGGGGCCCAGGTTTTTCTGTTGAGCACCAGTATGATTTTCGACTGTACCTCGCTTGTACCTGTTCGTACGACGCGAAATACTCCCAGATTCTCCGGCTCGCTCGCTAGCTCGTGGTTAGGGGATAGACGTGAACGTACGCCGAGAAGGCGGCGTTTTTTCCGCGGAAGTGGTACACGAGTGCTAGACTCCCATAGTTTGCGAAGAAAAAATGCCCTATCAACTCCGTGAGCGACAGCTCTAAGAGGATCGTAATTTTATCTCAGTGGGTCATACTCGAGGTTGCATGTACTTGAAAATGACTTTGATACGTAAACTTTGTTTTCTGGAAATTCTGGAGTGAAGTCCGTTATGGCGTTTTGGAGCCAGTAACAGATAAAATCGAAAGCTAGTAGCATGTGGTCACTGTGCCCCAGCGGTGGTTTGATGACCACTCTATCTACTAGATGAGCTTCATTCGTGATAACCAGATCAAGCAATGAAGGTGTTTTTTCGTGTACGGTGCTTGCAAGTAGTTCGGTGTGCTGTGTCCAGGCTTTCTCATGGATCAACAATGCCAGGGATTTCGAAAATCCGCAGTCAGAGTCCTCATGAGAAGCAGCCATATAGTTGAGTTTGGGTGCGTTGAAGTCACCCATAAGACGGGAGAAACGCTGTTCAAACGGGAGACGGCTCATGGCGGTGGGAATGGCTTCGTAATCGGATGCGTTTCGCGTCAATGAAAGGAGCAAGGAGCGTGTCACGATTCTGAAGCTAGACTTCGAACCAGAGTGCGTTACATTTCTCTGTGGAGGTAAATTCTCTTGCGACAGTCAGCACCGGGAGCTTCTGGCTTGGGAAAACGGCGCAACCTCTCACGCGTCCATGAGGATAGTCCGCTTGGCACAATGAATATCCAGGAATATTCAGTTCATTATCGCTAACATCTACGGAATCCGGGTCTCTGTGAAAGAGAGAATATAATGGCTGAGTGCCGTGGCCATGATGTCTGATTTCTGGAAGTTTGTTAAAAAGGCTCAGACAGTTGTTGTACATGCACTTGGGGGCTACTTTCTCATCTAACTGAGTGCAAAAAGAGATAGAAAAGCACGAGAAAAAAGCGTGGAAAAGCGGTTCTAGTAACGAGATGGAGTGCGTAGACGGCGTCCGAATTCCGTGGGCCTTTTCATCACAGCCTGGGCGCGTGTGAGAGTCTCTATGGGACGTTACATCCGTTTCTGTTGCCCCAGGGTGGATGGTTTGCGGATCACCTTCTCTTTTGCAATATTGGAGGATGGTTTGGGGTTCCGCTACTTGGAAAGTTTGGGCGGGATTTTAGATCAAGAAAAAATTCAGGACACCGTGACCCCGATCAATCCGAGGAGGATGCGATTGAAATGAGCCGGGTATGAGACCTTTGGGTGCAGAAGGTGTCCCAAGCAGACTTATTGAGTCGCAACACTTCGAAGAAAAATAATTTTTAGCATGACATTTTTGAGATGAAACGATTGGGGCGTAAAGGAGGAAGAGTGGCCTATAGCGCGTTGAGATCTACTCTTTCAGACGTGTTCAACTCCACGTGAAATTGGCCATCCACGGGAATGCAGACAGCCACATCTGATTTGGGTGTGGTTGCGTGGGTTAATCCATTAGGAGGCACTAGTCTCCTCTTAAAAATAAGAATGAGGACTTCTATGTTGGCTCTAAGTTCGAAGTCAGCCTTGACGTGTGACCTTGTTCTATCAAGCTGGAAGTTGCCTTCAGCTGAGCTGTTTTGTCCAGTACTTCCTTCGTGCTAATCTTCGCGGGTAACGTCACAAGAAGTCCGAGTGACTTCTTGGCAGCTTTGGAGCGGAGTCCGCTGGCAGAAACCAAGTTTGTTGAACCCGGAGGGAACGAGGTGAATGAAACAGCTCTGGTTCGCTTACCTGGAGAGGATGTGGTCAGAAACTGTCCTCACCAAACAAGCCTTCTCTTCAGGAGTGCCCTATCCGTCAAGTTAAGCTGCGGCTCCCTCAATTTAAGCCGTGGACAAAGTTACTGGCTCGCGAGCAACTGCCACATCCGGGAGGACAAGCGCAATGTACTCATCCAGTGAGCTGACATATGACTTCATGTCACACAGAACCTTTTATATTTCAACCAGACCCATTTCAACCGTAGCCATCTGCAGTGCATTGACATTCTTAGAAGCCTTGCAACTACACTTCAACATGTCTTGTTTCTGTTCACTGGGAGTGGCGAGCAGTGGGAGGGGTGCAGCTTTGGACAGAATGCAGTCCTTTCGGAAAAGCGGCTCATGCAAATACATGGCCTTTCTGAAGGATTGAGCAGAGTGTACGGGTACCCTTGAGGCGGACCTGATACACCAGACACGCATGTAAGCATCATGGGATATCATATGTTTCGTAGGGATCGTCTCACAGGACGAGGAGGTGGATGCATTATTTACCTAAGAAGAGCAATTTTCCGCAGTTACATTTGACGAGCCTAGTATATATAACATCGTGGACTCGTTGTAGTCAATTTTCTATAAAGGTTCCCGTGACCTACTAAGTGGATGCACTAACCGACTACTTAATGCCAACAGTAGTGATTTGATTGACCTCGTAGAGGTGATAAATCATGTATCAAACATGTCTTGCGAACACAAACTAATAGGTGGTGACTTCAACATGCCTAATATCTCCTGGACTTCATTCTCAGCTCCTGCAAAGCAAGCTGAATTTCTTTCATGCATTCAACTGAATGGATGGAACCAACATGTCATAACGCCCACCAGACAGAGGCATATTTTGGATCTCATATTCACCATAGGTATCTCGTCTGTAGGTATATCCGTTGCGGAACAATTCCCAGGAAGTGATCATAACGTGGTTAAGTGTCAGTTTGACTTTAATACAGTTACCAAACCGACAGTTGTATGCTATCGCCCGATCAAATACATTGATTGGAGTACCTTCTTCTCCCTACTAAGATCCTTGAATTGGAACACGTTCTTTCTTACATCTGACCCAAAAGTAGCAACGGAGGAATTTATCAAACATCTCACATTTTGTATCGACGTTATGGCTCCCATAAAGTCAAAACGCGTTGATTCGTATGTACAAGGTAAAATCCTTACTGCAAAAGAGACTGACAAACTTAAAATACTTAAGTCGATGCACAGAAGAACACTAGATTTCTCCCTAGTAATGCAAATGAGCAGCATGTTTCAATACATAGAACATAAAACTCAAGTGCTTGGTAGTGGAACAGAGAAGCATGAAACTAATGCAACTGATGAGACGGAGAAATTCCTTGAGGGACCCTTCTATAAAAGTTATAACTCTCCAAGATAAAACGGTTGTCGACGACCCTACTGAAATATGTGAAATCTTCAACTCACATTTTGCTGCTGCGTTTAGCGTGGAAAACACAGTATTACCCGTTAATACTCCGTTGAAAACAACTAAAGTTCTGTGCAATGTATCGATCGACGTTAGAAGTATCCGCTCACAATTAGCTACTATTAAACCCACAATCCATCCTGGACCTGATGGTATCCCACCAGTCGCTATCAAGCAAGGGGGTGAGGATATACCGATCCTTTTATTAAATTTGTTCACACTATCACTTCTATCAAGCATATTCCCTCCCCAGTGGAAAAAGTCAATCATTATACCCCGCTACAAAAGTGGTTCAAGGCAGGACGTTAGTAACTATCGTCCCATCAACCACACATCAATCTGTTCAAGAATGTCCGAAAGGATAACGAAAGTGCCCATTGTCGAGTTCTTGAGGTCAGAAAACCTTCTAAACCCTTCGCAGCACGGTTTCCTTAGTAAGCGATCTTGCATGACATGTCAGTTGGAATTCATAAACCTTATATCGATGGCCGCCGACGCAGGAAATGCAGTGATCGTCATACTCCTAGACATGCAAAAGGCTTTTGATCGTGTGCCCCATAAGCGGCTGTTGATGAAAATAGCATCTCTTGGCATACAAGACCCCTTGTACAGCTGGATTTCATCATATCTTGAAGGCCGAACCCAAACAGTCAGGATAGGAGAGCACTGCTCAACACCAAAACCAGTGACTAGTGGGGTGATTCAAGGGAGTGTTCTGGGACCATTGCTTTTCCTCATGTATATAAATGATGTATGCGATGTTATTAAACATGGCAAACCCTTTCTGTTTGCTGACGATATCAAAATCGTCTACACATTTCGACAGCCTGCCAACCTCGACTTCTGTCTACAAAATATACGACACGATCTAGCATCATTGGAGTCGTGGTGCAAAACATGGCTCATGACGTTCTCGGCGAACAAATCGAACGTTGTCACTTATGGTTGTCAAATACCCAATGGGTCTGTCTCACTAGATGGTCATCATATTGACACCGCCACAACCGTTCGAGATCTAGGAATATGGTATTCAAACTCCTTCAATTTCTCCGAACAAGTACGCTTTCAGGTAGCAAAACTAAAAGGACAATAGGCTGTATCAAAAGGACATTCGGCCTACCGGATGCGAAGCTGGCTCTTTACAAAATGTGTGCTCGACCTCAACTCGAGTATTGCACCTTCATTTACTGTCACCTACGCAAATCTGATAGGCTTGTTTTAGAAAATCTCCAACGATCATTCACCAAAAGCCTGCTAGGATATTCATCCTCACTTACCTATAGTGAACGCTGTCGATCAGTTGGTATTGATCCACTTTGGTTACGAAGACTGAAGTTAAATCTTACACTTCTGTATAAATTGATACACTCGGACGCCATCACTACAGCTTTAGCCGTTCATTTTCAAAACAGCTCCCCATATGTCCTAAGGAACAAAGGTTCCACTTTGCCAGCCCTGTTAGCTCGGAAAAAGATACGCGCCAACTTCATTGTAAAATATTCCTATATTTGGAATAGGCTTCCGAATCACATCAGAGCTTGTAACAATATTCAGCGGTTTAAAAAGGGCCTGAACAGCTATCTTACATTGTCAAACATGTCTATCTTCAAACTTTGTGTATCTTCTGATGTCCTTTTTGAATGTGGTCCGGAGAACATTTAGCCGTCAGCTACATGTAACACACATACCCGTTCCTACTTACTTACCTAGAACAAAAACAGGATTATGACTCACGTGTTGTATGTATGCCCATTCGTAATAACCTATTCACCCCGATAAACCATCAGCCTATAGTTGTTCGTATCTGATATTGACGGTTTATTTGACTAGCATACAAAAACTCTCCAAAGAAAACTGAAAAAAATGCTGCCCACGTTTACCTCACATAAGTGCATTGAAACCTCAATTCATTTCTCGTTCGGTCTCCCCTACCTCAAACCTTACTTATTAACCATTATTAACTGTTTTGTGTTATGAAATATAGATTCTAGCTCAAACATTGACCCTATATACAGAGGTGTACTTAAAATAAGAACAGGAAACGGGATTGTGACTCACATATTATATGTATGCCCATTCGTAATAACCTATTCACCCCGATAAACCATCAGCCTATAGTTGTTCCTATCCAATATTGACGGTTTATTTTAGTATTTGACTAGTATACAGAAACTCTCCATAGAAAACCAAAAAAATGCTGCCCACGTTTACCTAACATAAGTGCATTGAAACCTCAATTCATATCTCGTGCTGTCTTCCCTGCCTCAAACCCTGCTTATTAACCACTATTAACCGTTTTGTGCTATGAAATATAGATTCTAGCTCAAACATTGACCCTATATACAGAGGTGTACTTAAAACAAGAACAAAAAACAGGATTATAGCTCACATATTATATGTATGCCCATTCGTAATAACCTATTCACCCCGATAAACCATCAGCCTATAGTTGTTCGTATCTGATATTGACGGTTTATTTGACTAGCATACAAAAACTCTCCAAAGAAAACTGAAAAAAAATGCTGCCACGTTTACCTCACATAAGTGCATTGAAACCTCAATTCACTTCTCGTGCTGTCTTCCCTGCCTCAAACCCTACTTATTAACCACTATTAACTGTTTTTGTGTTATGAAATATCGATTCTGGCTTAAACATTGACCTTATAAAACAAGCTAATGTCAAAAATTCGTATGGAATTCTGAGTATCACGTGGTGATCATTCCGGAAGTAGCTGCTCACTACCCAATAATCGCGGAATACTATAACAATTACCTGCCCATATTATATACTTCAATGAAAGGAAAAGAAAGCAATTATATCGCGTGAAGTTTTAGTCAAGAAAATATTATACATACATTATTTATCATATTACATGTGATCACTCCGCATTTCTCCATTTAACGCGTAAGATTGTGCTCTTTTTCTCACTCTTGAAAACATCTGCTATGCGAGGAAATTTTCCGCGATGAACGGACGTTAGAAACCCCATATTGACCGAGCAGTTCGCGACATTTTCAACTTTTTGACGTTCTGGAACAACCGAAGAAGTCCTGCGCTGGAGTTTGCTCAATTCTTCGCCGGATTTATTCGCGAGGTCTGCGAAATTCCGTCGATTTTGAGGAGATAACAAAGTCCAGTTCAGAGGACCGCCAATTTCTCCCCAGAATTACGGGCTTCCCTAACTTCCCTTATCGCAACAAAGTTTTCTGCGTATTTTTCCGGAACCATCTACATCAAATAATGGCACAAATCAGATAACCGGTTTCTGGCATGACCTTGACCATTGGTCAGCGTTAACCTTGTGAAGCAAAAACTGATGTAACCACTCAGCATTTTCATTGAACATGGGAAAATTATGAAACTATCATTTTAGACGCGTGTGTCCCAGATGCTTTTCATAAACTTGGATTTTTATCTCTTGCTATGTCTGTTTCGTTATATTCAGCGATTCAGCGATTGATACACGGGTTCGAGGCAGGGGCCCAAAGTACCCGGATCCAGTCGGTTTTTCTTGTTCAGTGTCAAGCGGGCTTCCGTTGATCTAAAATGCAATCATTGAAAACAGGGTGTAGCACCGCTCTTGGGGATTACAGTAAATACCAAGAACAGGGTACGGTTACAAGATTAATGGGTTTTTTCGTAAATGAGAATCAAGCAATGCTTTAAAGCGATCTCTAGAAGTGCTGCTAACGACCTCAGACGGAAGACTGTTCCAAAGGTTAATAACCCTGTAAGAAAAGAACTGCTGCCTAAGGAAGGTCCGAGGACGAAGCTTGAAAAGCTTCCTGTTGTGTCCTCGCCGGCCGTCATCACTCGCTATCATGAAGAACTGTTCAACGAGACCTACTCTGAAGAAGTGTGTGAGGATTAAATCACCGCGGAGTCGTCGATATTCAAGTGGATATAGATCAAGAATTTCAAGTCGAGACTCGTACGCGACATTTCTCAAGCCCGTGACTAGTTTGGTAGCCGCGCGCTGGACACGCTCAACAGCTAATGTCTTTCTTCAGGCCGGTATACACGACCTGATTGGCATACTCGAGAAGCGGTCTTATATAAACTCCGTAGAGCGTCTGAAATGCACTCTTGTCTATGCGGGGGAAAGTACGCTTGATCATCCTAAGAGCGGCAAATCCCTTTTTGCCGCCATCTCATGGTGATAGGCGAAAGATAAGTTAGACGACAACCAGATGCCCAGATCTTTCTTCAGATCGATTTTCATGATATCTACTGTGCCGAATGCACTATGAATCACGAAGCATTGCCAGAGTCTCCACCAAGTGACGTGTGC